>CM031240.1:1021201829-1021391906 GCA_018340775.1 Taxus wallichiana var. yunnanensis
CCTTGGGGGTGAATTTGGATAACAATTGGTGACTTAGCGGGGTTACCTTCTGCTAGGTAGAAGATACCGATTGCCTTAAGCGATCCATTGAGCATGGAGTTATCAAACATTCAGTTTAGAATCCCAACTGACTAAGAATGTGTAAGGAGGAAGATGGAATATAACCTGATGAAAGCAAGGACTGCAAAACATCTCCATGGACAGCAAGTTGTGCCAAAGCACTTAGGGAAAACAAAACTAACCTACAACAAAACAATGTGCACAAGCACTTGGAGGAAAGAAAATCTAATCTAATATTTACAGAGGTAGTGAACTTCCCTCTAGAAGCAACGCTTGAGATAGATTCCATTGACTGGAATCTGCAGTTCTTCACCATCCAATGAGGCCAATTGGAAAGCATTGTTGTTCTTGCACTTTGTGACCATGTATGGGCCACTCCAAATGGCATCAAATTTTGAATGCCTTCCCGGTTTTTCTCTATCCACATCCCATTTTAACACTAGATCTCCAACTTGAAAAGATCTATCTTTGGCCTTCCTATCAAAGGTCTTCTTGATCAAAGCTTGATCCTTTTCCATTACTTGGGATGCCTGGTTTCTGATCTCTTGCAGCTCCATCAACTCTGCATACCTCACCTCCATGGGCTCAAATTCAAGCAACTCCAGCTGCTTCATGAGTTCCAACGTTGGCAACTCAAGTGACATGGGCAAGATTGCCTCTCTTCCATAGACAAGCTGAATGGAAAGCTACACCGTGGATCTTTTGGGAGTTATCCTATCAGCCCATAGGGCTGATTTCGGTTTAGTATGCCAAGACCTCTGATTCTCATCAAGAGTCCTCCTAATGATCCTCAACAAGTTCTTGTTTGTAGACTCGGCCTGGCCATTACCCTGAGGGTAATAGTTCGATGAAGTGCTTAGGTAAATACCATTCTTGACAGCCCACTCAGTCACCTTAGATCCAATGAATGCCAATGCATTATCAGAGATTATTGTGGCAGGTACACCAAATCTGGTTGTTATCCCCTCATAAAAGTCTAAGATGCTAGACTCATTCACCTCTTTGAGTGCTACTGCTTCTGTCCATTTGGTGAAGTAGTCTGTGGCTGTCAAAATCCATTTGTGCCCTTGGCTTGAATTGGGATTAATGACTCCAATGAAGTCCAAACCCCATTGCATGAATGGCTGGTCAACTGAGATTGGATGCAATGGAAGGGCAGCAAACTTCTCTTTTCCTGTGAAGAATGCACAATTCTTACACCTCTTGATCCATGCATAGCAATCACTGAAGATTTTAGGCCAATAATAACCAGCCTTCATGATTTTTAGAGCTATCACTCTTGGTGCAAAATGGCCACCAGCTGGTCCACCATGAAACTCTTCCAACACCCTTTGAATCTGATTTGTGCTAATGCATCTCAGCAGCACTCCATTCACATCTTTCTTGAACAAAACTCCATCAACAATGGCATATGGAATAGCCTGCAACCTGAAGTGTCTCCTTTGGGTCTTGTTCATCTCTGGGGGGCACAGGCCTAGGAAGTGTATAACGCCTTGGGTCCAGCAAGGAGTGGGGGAAGCATTGTCTTCTTCTTGATTGCCACTTGGCTCATGGCTGTCCTGGACTGATCAAAACAGCCTCTTCTTTGTTGCATACTTCTTTTTGCTTCCCCAAAACCAGCTGCTCACACAGTCCTTTCCCTCTTACCAGCTTGGTGACCTTGATCTCAATGTCATATTCCATGACATGGGTGATCCAACCTGCCCTTTTCTCATTCAAATCCTTGTTGAGGAGGAAGTCCTTAACTCCAGCATGTGAGACCAGCAACTGGACCTTGTTGTTTGAGATTAAATGCTTGAATTTCTTCAAGCTTCTGATTACTACAAGCACATGCTTCTCAATAAAAGAGTACCTCACCTCATAGTCATCTAGGCTCTGGCTGAAGAAGGCAATCGGCTGCTCATCATTATCTTTGTTCTACTATACTAGAATGGCAGAAATAGTGTCATCACCTCCAAATGCATAGAGGATGAAATCCTTGGAGAAGTCTGGGTTGATGAGAGTTGGTGCTTGAGAGATAGCTTCTTTGATTGCTTCAAAACTCTCCTTGCCTTCTGCTTGTCCACTTAAAAGCCATGCTCTTCTTTAACATTTTGGTGATGGGCTTGACAAGGGCTGCAAAATCTAGGACAAACCTCCGAGACAAAATTGATCCTTCCCAAGAAGCTTTGAAGAGCCTTCTTGTGACTTGGCAATGGTAGTGCTCTTATGGCTTCAACCCTCTCTGGATCAATTGCCGTCCCTCTTTCGAGACAATATGGCCTAGAAGTTTCCCCTCATGAGCCAAGAATATGCATTTTTTGGGATTCAATGATACCCCAAATCTTCTACACCTCACGAAATACTTGCCTCGGATGAAAAGGTGATCTACTACATTTTTGAGAATACAAAGTGATGTCATCAAGATATATCAAAACTATTTGATTGATCAACCCTTGAATGCCATATCCATTGCCCTTTGGAAAGTGGCTCCAGCATTTGATAGGCCAAATGACATCTTCTTGTAGGCATATGTTCCCCATTTAGTTGTGAAGGCCGTCTTGAATTGGTCTTCTCCCTTCACCATAATCGATTATAGCACGAATATCCATCTAGCAATAGTGAAAAACCTTTACAACCAGCTACAACCTGCAATATTTGCTCCATGGAAGGGAGTGGGTAATGGTCCTTGAGGAGGCTCTGTTCAAGTCTCGAAAGTCAACACACAACCCGATTTCTCCATTTCTTTTTCTCACTGGCACCAAGTTTGCAACCCAACTTGAGTGTTTGATGGGGAAGATGATCTTTGGCCTCAATAAGCTTGCTTAATTCTTTTCTCATGAGAGGTTCAATATGGGGATTCACCGGCCTTTGCTTTTGCACGACGAGGCTTGGATTCCTGATCCACTCAATAGTATGTTGTGCCAACTTTGGGTTGAAACCTCTTAGATATTTGTAAGTCCAAGCAAAGACATCCGGGAACTCTTGACAAAGCTGAAAAAATTAGATTTCTCTTGTGAGGTACTTACTTTGCCAATCTGCAATGTTTTGCCTTCTTCCACTAAAATAGGCTCTGAATCTTCACCCTTTACTTGAATGTTCACTTTCTCCTTCCGGAACTGATCATTCGGGTTGAAGATTGACTCCAAGGTTATGAGGCCTTTTGGTAATTTGTTAGTTCTCAGCTACACCACTTGGTCACCATATTGCTACTCCAGCTTGTCTTGATTCCTGGCGGAGAACTCAGCTTCTTCTTGTAGGAAATTAACAATTTGCTGATCATTCTCGAAGACTTGCCAACTTGTATTGTTATCCGGAACAGCTGGTCTCACAACCAATTTGATATGAGGCTGAGATTTCTCACTTTTGATACTTTCTACAACATCAAACGCAGCCCCAATTGCTGCAAGTCTGTCAGCGGCTTCATTCTTTTTTCTTGGGATGGAATTGATGCTAAAAGCTTCAAGATCTTCAATAAGATCCCATACCCGATTTTTGTAGTTCTTCAACAGATCATTTTTGGCAGCATTTTTTCCTTTGACTTGGTTTACAATTAGCTCACTATCACCAAATACTTGTAAATTCCTGATGCCTTTCTTCCTTGCCCAGTGCAGTCCATGAATTAAGGCTTCATACTCAGCCGTGTTGTTTGAACAGGAAAACTAGAAACGGAAGGCTGAGTAATACCTTATACCTTGCGGTGAAATGAGCATAGCTCCTCCTCCTACACCTTGTCTACTCCTTGACCCATCAAAGAACAATTGCCATACTTCATTCTTGTCTTTGTGATCCGGCTTGGTGATGCTGGGGAGAGGTTGATTCTCTTCATGTAAACAATAAACTCCTAGCGCAGATTCTTCTACTTCTTGATAGGGATCAAAAGCATGTATCTTGTTTTCCCATTCATCAAGAGTTAGATCCGGGATACTTCCAACCTTGGTGTCAGCCTCATCAGTGCTAGGGTGATCTTCTTGATCAAATGCTGAGCAATTGGCATTAATCTGACTTGGAGTGTAAGGCTCAATATGGAAGTTTGCAATAGGTTCGGATCTGATTGTGGCCTTAGTTCCATATCTTGTTCTGAATAGCATGTGTGACCAATCAGCAGACAAATACCCCCCAATCTTGGCTGTGAAGTCCCTTGACAAGCAAAGGGCAAAGAGTGGTGGAAGGTCTATGATTGATACATCTTGTAAAACAACAACATTTGGACATGCATGCAAGGTAAGACTCAAATTTCTAATCACTCCAACTATTGCTATTGCTGTCCCATCTAGCTACACTACCCCTTTAGATGTTATTTCATACTGGAGCCCTAGCTGATCAGCTATCTATTTAGGCATTACTGAGCTACTTGCCCCGGAGTCTATCATGCAATTATGTACTAGCTGATTTCCAATGATTAATGAAACATAGAAAGGAGGGGGCTTCAACATTTTACCTTGTTGTCCTCCATGACTTCCTTCAGGCTGGGCAGCATTTGTAAGCACTTTGTCTTGCATCTGAACCTGCTGATTCGAAGTTGGCCAATCCTTCATGGCAGCTTGCAGCAGATCTCTTTGGCCTGGGATAGATAGGGATTCCCACATTGATATGTTGACGTTTGTCTTCTTCATCTGATCAATGATACTGAATGGTGATGAAGGATCTCTCTGCTGTCCCTTGGTTTGCACATTTACTCCTTGCACGTGGGCAGCAACAGCTGGCATTTGAGTTGGCCTAGGGGTTGTTCTTGGCTGCCCTTGTGCATTTGAAACTGGACTTTGCTTGCCAATCATTTGTGGAGCCGTGGAAGGTTGTGGATTGGCTGGGGCTAATGGTTGTTCTTCACCCAAATTTCTCCTCTTTGACCTTGTGTTGGCTGCAACACCTTGAGAAACTACTTGATTCATGCCACAGAAATCTTCTGCTTGCCAGTTCACCAATGTGGTGTCATTTGGGGCTGATTGCTGTTGGAATGTTTCTTGTTGTTGATTGTTTCCTTGACTGCCCTCACCCTCCACACTAGTAGTTGTCACCATTAGTGCTTGATTGAGAGCACCATTGAAACACATGGATTGGTTATGAGGCTCGTTGCATGGAAAGCACCAATCATATTCCTGAGCAATGTTGTTCTGTGTTGGCACTAATGCCTTAGAGGCAGATATGGCATTTGGATTATAGGGCTGGAATGGTCTATTGGTAGGAGGCCTTGTTTGATTCATATTTGCAGCTGGATTAGGTGGTCTTTGTGGTTGGTATGGCTGCCTATTAGGCTAAGCTTGGGGTTGATAAGAAGGTCTGAAACCTTGGGCTTGTTGCCTCTTGAGAGTAACTAGCTCATTGCCTAGGTTTTGCAATTGCTTCATGACCTCTTGAAGCTCATTTGGGGCACTTGGAGATGAAGTGGAAGCTTCATTTGAACTCTGATTTCTAGGAGTGGGAGAAGGAGCCAAATTAGGTGCTTGATGGGTGTTTGGGCTCTCTAAACTTGGAAACAATGGCATGGGAGGTCTAGGGGCAAGTTTTCCAGCTTGGATTAAACAATTTTCAGCCCTAATGGCAATGCTATAAGCCATAGGGATAGTTATGCCTCCCATGGACTGAATCAACATAGAAATATCAGAATTTAAAGCTTTGAGATAGTATAGAAAAGCACCTTCTGCTGTTGGCCTGACTGCCACTGGAATCCTCTCCCAAGTTTTTTGAAATCTGAAGTTGAAATCGGTCAGCTGCTCATTGGGAGCCCTCTTGATGGTTGTTAGCTGCTCCAAAAGAGACAAGTTGTCTCCCTTCTCTCCAAATTGCTCATGAAGTGCAATACACAACTGATTCCAATTTGTGATAGAACCAGCTCCAAGGCTCCTAAACCATTGTAATGCTTTACCCTTGAAGGAAGATGCCAGTAACTTGACAGCCACTTGCATTTCATTGATTTCATGAATTACACAAAGGTTAGCAATATCTTTAACATGATCACCTGGAGTAGTCTAATTTTCTCTAGTGAAGTAGGGAATGTTCTTCAAGGCTGCAATAGGAACTGGATGTTGTGCATTGAGAGCAAGTGGGCTCTTGCTGTGAAGTTGACGTAGGGATTGTTCTGAGCCATTCTAATTGGTCTTAAAACCCTTGTTGACTGAATGAAAGGCCTACCAGGTGGAGGAGTTGAGAGAGTTCTATTTGGTGGAGATGGAGACCTTTGAATCCTTCTTCCTCTTTTCCTTCTTCTTGGAGATAATTACAGGTATTCAAACAACACTTCTTCTCCAACTCTTGACCTTGTGGTGATTCTTCTCATGAGTTTTCAGGTGTGCACTTCAAACCAATCGATTCTTCCCCTGGGAGTCGCCAGATATGCAAATAATAGCTCTTTTAAGCAAGAAAATTGCAGCAGATGCACATCAACTTTTCTGCAATAAAAATGAGACCTCTAGTCACACCGGCGTGCCAAAACTCAACTGTTGTTGCAAGCTCACAAAGACCCTGGATGCAGATCAGGGGCTTCTAGGTTGATCACTCTAGCATCTAGTGTGATTGCACAACATGGAAACCTCTCTCCAAGCGTGGGACTTGTGAAAATGAGAGAGGAATCTCCAGATTAGAGGCTGGTTCCTCAAACTCCTCTGATTTAAATCTAATGCTTGCACAACTACAGAGGTTCAGATCCTAATCCTACTCTAACTTGCTAGGAGAGAGGAGTAGAAGTGCAAGAAATTGAAACTAACTAAAGATGGTGATGCACCAAAAGGAGTGGTGAAACATATTTGTCATGCAAATAGACACAGACCAAAGTTCACAACATAAAACATACACAGACTGATAAGGTATAATTTAGGATCTGAAATGAAGCAAATAATACAAACAGAGGACTGAAACCCATTCACGAGCTTGCATTATCATTTCAAGGTGTCAAAACACGCATTACACCCTCGAGATATGTAAAAGAAAGTTGTTACAATCTTTGAGAGAGTCTGATCCTTGCCTCAATCACTTGTTGTAAGTGAAAGAAGAAGTCTCACATGCTATGCCCAAAAAATGTTCCCCCTTTGGTTGTGAGACAAATCTACCTTTTACATTGCATGGGTCGAGCCTAGGAGACAGAAGCGTACAAAAAATGTGAGAGCCCATTCCTTCTTGACTACAAGTGCATTAAAACGGCATGGGGGACCTTACAAACCCATACATGTCATTTTGACCGAATTACAAGAGAATGCGACCCATTCTGCATTAAATCTAGTCGCTGAAATGTCACTTCTGGCCATGAACACGCGTCAGAGCTGTTTCTCAATTTTCTCTCTCTAGACTGCACCAAAATTTGAGATTAGCCCCAAATCACGTAGAGAATTTCATAATATTTCCGTTGATATAAATAACGTGCAAATCCAAGCTCTGGATCAAAAGATATGGAGATCTGAAGATTTAGGGCACAAAATAGGTGAAACGGATTTTTAAATTTCTTCCCGCGCTCTGCCACCTGGATGACACGTGGCATGCATTGATTGGTCGTCAGGGGCACGGGGCAGACCTTTACTTTTAGCTTTTGGGTGAACTTCTTGCCAAATTCTATAACTCCTCTCTAAGCTCCACATTCCTTGCTCCATAGGACATGTGTCCTCTTCTCGATTGCTCTGGTGACCCTTCAAAACTCGCCCTTTGACTTTTGGACTTTTTCCCTTGTGACACATGTCATGATTTGATTGGTTCCTCGGCCTGCCGGATTTTCGCGTCCATCGCGTCCATTTGTCCCGGATGTCCTGGGTCTTTGCCTCTGGGACAAAAACTTCCGATCCGCCCGAAATGGGCTTCCTATCCCTTTTTCTTTGGTGACACGTGTCGTGATTTGGTTCTCAGATTTTTCAGCTATCCGCGTCTTCCGTCCCTTTGTCCCACTTGTCCCGGACTGTTTGGGACAAATTCTTCGATTCACCCGATTCGGCCGGTTCACGTCCTCACCGCTTAGTGCGAAAGTTCTCCATTTCGGCCGATCCGAGTGGTTTGCATCCTTCGCATCTTCTTGTCCCCAATGTCCTGAAGCGCTTGGTCTATTTTCTTCTCCTTCGCCAAACCGCTTTCCGCATCCCACGCATCCCGACGGCCCTTGGGATGTTTCTTTGAACTATAGACTACCCGGTGGCCTTTCGGCTAATTCATGCCCAGATGTCCCAAATGTCCCGACCGCCATGCGAGGACTAGGACTTAGCCAATTTTCACAATTCTTCCTAGCCCAAGCTTGTTTTTCTGTAACTTCTTTGCATTTTCTCGTAGCTTGCTCTTTAGAAAAAAATCTGAGGGGACCCTAGAAACATGATTTTTGCCCTGAATCAATCCATTTTCCTGGGACTTGAGAATTCTGATGCATGTTATCAAATTAACCTTGGGGGTGAATTTGGATAACAGAAAGAAGAATGAATGGAAATGAATGGAAAAAGGTCCAGTAACTCGTAGAAATGATTTATTGACCAGATGGAGTCATCGATGTGTTTGTAATTGCCTTTGAATGCTGAAATCTTCATAAGAGCACATCAACTGTAAAAGATGAAGTGGAAGACCTCTAAGGTCCCACCCAAATGTGCAAAATTGTTATCAAATCCACAACACCCCCAAATGAGTTATAGATCTTCTTTTCAAAGAAAACTCATCTGGTGTGAATGCACAACATTGAGTTTTCTCCATGGTGTAGGACCTTACAAAGTGAGAAAACTCTCTAGATTGAATATGGTTCTTACTCCTCTATTTAGGTGTATGTATACATGTAATTCTTGCGGATGTTCCGGTTCAAAATTCCTACCAGAAAACTACCAAGGAGACAGGTTGAGAGAAACATGGAAATGGAAGAAAAACTAAGAAAAAGAGAGGGTGATACACCAAAGGAGTGTTGAACTCCTTGCTTTTCAAATATAGACACAAATCATAAAGATTGCAGCAAAAAAATATGCACAAATTACCAGAATCCAATGAAGGATCAGAAGACAATAATAATTGCATGAGAGGATCGAAAATTGATCACAAAGCATACATTATCGCCTAGATTTGATACAATACATTGTAATAGCAAAGAGGATAAAACGTGTTACAATCTCCATGGGAGGTCTGAAACTCCTTCAAATCCACCTGCTAAGGAAGAAACAAGAGCTTGCGCATGAAGCAAGTGTTGTTGAAAATCAGCAGCACCCTTGGATGTTGATCAGACTTCTAGTTTGACATCTTGGACATCCAGTGTGATTGCACAACATTGAATCCTCTCCCCAAGTGTGGGACTTGTAAAATGGGAGAGGAATCTCCAGATTAGAGGTTGGTTCCTCAACTCCTCTGATCAGATATATCACTTACAAGTTGCAGAGGTTTGAATTCCTAGTTCCTACCCTAAATTCCAAGGGGACAAAGATAGGGAATGCAAGAAAATGAAGCTAATGCTAATGAGGTGATGCACTAAAGGAGTTGCAGACACCTGATACTACAATACATACACAATCCATAAGAAAACATAGCACAAAGCATGCACAATTGCTCAAAATGTAATGAAAGATTAGGAAAACAATGGTAGATATATGAAAGGATTGAGGGATTTTAATCACAGAGCATATATTAACATTCCAGATCCAATATAATGCATTACAGTGATCAAGAGGCAAAAGGGGTGTCAGTATTACATGGAAAGTAAAAATTTCCAAAAACTCTACCAAAAAGGAAGAAAAAGGGAAGTTGCAGAGCTAGAAAAGTGTCTCTTTTTTCAAAAATGAACCCATTCTGGCTTTTACAGTGCAAGCCACGACCCCAGGAGAGAGAAACGTGGGAAAACATGGGAGAGCTTTAACCACCAACCCAAAACATATTAAAATAGCATGGGCTTCCTTACAGGCCCATTCCCTAACATTTTTAACCATCTTTGGGAGAGAATGCGAGCCATTCTTCATTAAAAATGGTGGTTGAAATGTCATTTCTATCCATGACCACGTGCCAGAGGTGTTTTTAAATTTTATCTCTCCAAACTCCATCAAAATGCAAAAATGACCCCAGAATCTTGTAGAGAATTTCACCAGATTTCCATTGATATAAAGAACGTGAAAACCAAGCTGGATTGAAAGATATATGGTCGTTTGAAATTTTAGGGCAAAACAGGGCCAAATCGGATTGGCGGGCAAAATTTTTTAAATTTTCCACTTTTTGGTCATTTGGAAAATTTTCCAAAAATCCCCGCACTCCACCTTTCGGGTGCCACGTGGCATGTTTTGATTGGGCACGGGCCTTTAATGCTTCATTTTCCATTGTTTTTCCCTTTGGAAAATTTTCCAAAAATTCCCACCGAGCCGATGATCTGAGGACACGTGGCATGTGCTGATTGGGTGCAGGCCTGTCCTCCTAAATTTTCTGTCACTGTTTGATCCTATTTCTTGACTTGGACATGTGGCAAAACCTCATTCGTTGTGGGCCTTTCCCTTCAAATTTTCCATGCGGGCTTGTCTTGTATCTTTTGCCACCACCGGACACGTGGCAAGATGTGATTGGTTCGCGTTTAGGGCGATTTTTCCTTTGAAATTTCCTTCCTTTTTCTTTGGGAAAATTTCCCAAATTTCCCCCATCTCCCATCGGTCCAGGACATGTGGCAGCGTCTTACTGGACACGGGACTGGGCAAACATTTTTCCTTTTCATTTTAGCTTTTAGGAAAAAATCCCACTTTCCCCGTGCTCGCTTCACTGCATGCCCATGGACACGTGGAAAAATATGATTGGTCGGAAGGCCTTCCTTTTGAAATTTTCCATGGTGCTAACACTTAGTCCGAATTTTAATTTTTTCCCAGGACACATGGCATAATCCGATTCACCGGCGGGCTTACGGGGCAAAATATCCCTTTTGAAAACTTTGCCAAACACTTGGTAAAAAAAAACCAAGTTTTCCTCCAACCCCACCACTTCCTTGGACACATGGCACCATTTCATTGGCTGTGGGCCTTTCAGGGAAAATTTCCCATAAAAACTCTGCTAGGACCATAACTTCAAAAATACATGGAGTTAGGAGGAAAACTTTACCTTTCTAGAAAGTTGAGAAAGAGCTCTATCCAATGGTGCCATTTCCAGAAAGTTTTGAGTGCCTGAAAAGAAAAAAATTATGACTGAGGCACAAGAGAGGGAAGAATGAAAGGAGTTAGCCACAAAATGAGCAAGGGGTACATTTTGGATAACAGCAAGAACATCCAACCTTTTACAAATGAGCCAAATCTACCTTTTAATGGCCAAGCAGAAGAAGAGAAAGCAAAAAACACGGGAAAAATGGTTTATGAGCTCAACCACCAATCAAATCCCTTCAATTTCACCTACAAAGTGATGGGATTCATGGAAAAACCCATACACCAAAGTACATTGCTCTGCAGATCCAAAAACGACCCATACTTCATTAAATTTGGTGGTTGAATGTCATTTCTATATTTTTTACGTGCTAGAGATGTTTTCTCATTTTTCTCCCATAAATCTCCATCAAAATTAAAAATTTAACCCTCCATCATGTAGATAATTTCACCAGATTTCCAATGATATAAATAATGTGAAAAACCAAGCTCTGGATCAAAAGATATGCCCCTCTGAAGATTTAGGGCAAAAATGGAAAAAACAGGGTCAAAATTAGGTCGGCGGGGTCAAACTTTAAAATTTTCCCAAAAACTTCCACACCTCCACCACCCTGAGACACATGTCACTTCCCGGGTTCACCGATTGGATCGCGGACCCAAACATCACTTTTTCCCTTTTATTTTTGCATTGGGAAAATTTCCCAAAACTAGTCCGTGCCCCACTCTCCCGGTGACACGTGTCACCCTCTGGTTCCCTCGGCGGGGGCGCGCTTCAAATTTTTCCTTTGTGCCTTTTTTAGATTTTGGAAAAAATTTCCAAATAGCTCCACACCTCCACCCTTCTACCATGACACGTGGCAGCTTCAAAATGGTCCACGGGCCTTGACCACTTTTCTCCATTTTCTTCCTTGCAGGCTTGCAGGCCAATTTTGGATTTTTTGACTTTCGCCCCAAAAGGGCTAAGTGCTCAAATTTCTCCTGCCTCCACTAACGCGCTTCCTTCCCCTCCGCGGGCTTGCAGGCCAAAATTTTCCCCTTGCACCTCCACCAACCTTCTTGGAAATTTCTCCAACTTTCCTCTGTCGGCCCGACCTCCACACCACGTGGCGCATTCTCATTAGCCACGGCCTATCTAGGAAATTTTTCCCAAAAAACTCCACCGAGCCATAACTTTCAAAATATTTGGAGTTAGGAGGAAAATTTTACCTTTCGAAAAGGTGAGAAAATTCTCTATCTGATGAAGCCATTTCTAGATAATTTTGAGTCCCTGGAATGTGTAAAATTTGATATTCAAGCACAAGGAAGGAAAAAATGAAGGCAAGTTAGCCAAAATAAGCGGGGGCTCATTTTGGATAACAGTGCCATGTGTTATCGGAGAAACGGGCACGGAGATTTTTTGGAAAAATTTCCCAATTTGAAAAAAAGGGGAAAAAGGGAGGATTTTGGCCCGAACCCGAATTTTGCCCTAATTTTGCCATTTTTCACCCAAATCTTCAGAAGGGCATATCTTTCACACCATAGCTCAGATTTTTGTGATTTTGGTATCATTGGAAAGCTGTTGAAATTATCTACATGATGGACCCCTCAATTTTGAATTTTGACAGAGTTTGATGGGAAAAATTTGAAGAAATGTCTCGGCATGGGAAAAAATGCAGAACCGACCCCAACCACCAAAATTGATGAAGTATGGCATTTGTTTCTTCTCCAGCATGGCCGAATGCATCAAAAAATGGATTTGTGAGGGTGCCCTTTCTATTTTAATAAATCTTGTCGGTGGTTGGAGATGTCGAATAAATTTTCCCGTATTTTTTTACCTTTCTTCATTTTGTTTGATTGATATATGCCAAATTTTGGCTCATTTGAAAGCGTTGGACAATTATTTCTTGTTTTGCAGACTCCCCTCTTCCCTTTGGCAAGTGAATTTGTGGAGTTTATCAAACCTTCCATTAAAATTACATGTATTTCTGCCTTTTGGCCATTTATAACAAGTTGTATCAATCTATAGGGCAATAATACATGCTTGTGCGTGATTTTTACCCCTTTTTGTCTTCATTGTTCTTAGTTGATCTTCTATTACAAGATTGGTTATCTGTGTTTGGCTATTACATGCAAATTTCAGGGGTTTTGTTTACCAATGAAAAACAATTGTTCATCACTCCTTTGGTGTATCACCATTTTTTACTTAGTTTTGTTTCCTTTTACATCTTTTAACTCTGTCTCCTTGGAATCTAGAGTAGGATTTAGCATTGAACCTATGCAAAATTCATGCATACACCTAAACAGAGGGGTAAGAACCAAATTTCTCTAGATATTTTTCTCACCTTGCAAGGTCCCACACCTTGGAGAAAACTCAATGTTGTGCAATCACACTAAATGACCCAATTACGACTCTGCAGATCGAAGGTCATTTTGGGGTGTTGTATATTTTCACTAACATCTCTTGCTAACATAATAGATTACATAGTTTAGAAATCCATCCTTTTGTCCTAAAAAAACTCCAATGGCATGGTCTGATGCATCAGTATGAATGTGGAAAGGTAGGTTCCAATCAGGTCCTCTCAATACAGGGGAAGTAGTCAACATTTTCTTTAAGGTTTGGAATGCAACCTCACATTTTTAGTCCACTCAAATGCAACATCCTTTCCTACTAGTTAAAATAATGGCGATGCAATATTACTGAAGTATTGAATGAATCTTCTATAGTAACCACCATGTCCTATAAAACTCATGACATCCTTTTGTTTCTTTGGTGTTGGAAGATTTATTATAATAGAAACCTTTATTTGATCAAACTAGATTCCAACATAAGGATGGTTGTGTCCAAGAACTATACCTTTAGACATCATCATGTAGTATATTTCATCACTCAGGACAAAGTTATGCTCTTTTCATCTCTTAAGGACTTTATCTAGATTTTGCATGGCTTCTTAAAAACTGCTACCATGGACTTTGAAATCATCCATGTATACCTCCATACAATCATTTTTTAAGTCATAAAATATACTCAGGAATGCCCTTTGGAATGTAGCAAGTGCATTGTACAAACCAAAAGGAATAATAGGGTAGCGTGTGTTCCCCATGGACATGTGAAAGTGGTTTTGTCTCGGTCTTCTAGTGCAATTTGAATTTGATTATAGCCACTATATCCATCAAGAAAAAGAAAAATATTTCTTACTAATAAAAGTGTCAGTACCTTACCAATGAAAGGTAGTGGAAAGTGATATTTCTTTGTTGTTGCATTTAGTTCTCTATAATCTACGCAAATCCTCCATTTTCCATTCTTCTTTAGAAAAATGACAAGGGGTGACACCCATTGACTATCTGAAATTGGATATATAAATCCAGCATCTAGTAACTTCTTCAATTCTCCTTTCACAATGTCTCTCGCTTCCCAGTTCATTCTCCTTATGGCTTCCCGATTACCTTGTAATTTTCTTTGATGTAAATATTATGAGTCTGCGAAGTAGGGTGAATCCACGCATGTCACCATAATCCCATGTAAATGTTTTCATATGCTTTTGAAAAAAAAGAGTTATTAACAACTTCTCTTGTTGTGTACTAAACATCTTGTTCATATTTAATGGCCTTCCTAAGGTTATCTCCACTTGTTTGGAGAGATCAGACATTGAACATACATTGTTTCTTATAGAATTCAGTATGTAATCATGGGGAAGAATTTGATGGAGAATACAACTCTTATCTGGAATGTCCTTGGTGATTCACTATGGTAGAACATGGTTCAAAGGACAATTTAATCACCTTAATCTATCATTCACTTCTTTGTATCTTCCATAGTTATTATACAAGACATTGGAGATGAAAACATCTTCCTTTTTCCTTCAATTGTACAAGACTTCTCCAACATCATGAGTTGTTGTATAGAGTTCTGATATCTTTCTGGTTCATCTACCCAAATGGTTTGATCTTCATCATTAAACGGTTTGTTAGGAGGGTAGACCATTAGCTTTTAGTACCACTTCTATTAGAAATAATCATGTTTCCAGACCTGTAACCTATGAATGCATCAACAGTGGCTAACCATGGCCTTCCTAGGATGATGGGATATCCTCCTAGACTTGCTTTTGGTTGAAGAACAATAAAGTCAGTAAGGTATTCCCAAGCGTCTACCACCACAACTATCTCTTCAAGTATGCCTTCGTGTTTCACGGTTGATCTATCTCGCAATCTAAAAGATTGTAGTTGTTCTCCTTAGTCCTAATTTTAAATCATCTATAATTTAGTTTTTCAAGACATTAATGTCTTCCCCAAGTCAATCAAAGTGTTCTTTATTGTTGTGTCATTAATTGTAACATTTACCAATAGACTTCCTAGATCTATATATCTTGGTAAAACTAAAGTCCTAAGCATGATATCAGCCAGTTGTCCAATAACTTACATAGTGGATGGATCCTTTCTCTTTCTACCTAGTTTTTAATGCATAGATCCTTAACCAACTTATTGTAGATGGGCACATCCTTGATGACTTCAATAAGTGGAATTTTGATACAAATATCTCTCAACTGATTGAAAAATAAGAATCAGATTTTGATTTGAGGTTGGTCTTCTTTTCTTGTAATCTCTCTAGAAATGGTGGTTCATTAGTTTGACGTTACCCTTGTTAGAACTCTATCCAGGTTGTTGCGGATTGTCTTAACATGTTATCATTTTGTTGTGGGTCATCTCACCGAACTTTGGTTCATCTATAATAGCCTTTTTGTAAAAGTAGGTTTATGTGGTGGAGGAAGTGTTCTTTACGAGTGTAGATGGATATTATTAGCATCAACGGAATAGGTAGCTTATCGAGTTATTTCGGTGGAATAGGCTCGTTGAGTATCTTTATTTCTAGAGTTAGGTGTTGCTTGAGTTGGTAGTTAAGTTTTTTTACTCGAGCTAGGTTGGGGGTTTGGCATTAGATCTTGTTATTGTGGATAAGGAGGTTCTTGGTAATATTTTATGTAATTAGGATGTGGTTTGTTTCATGAATTCCATCCCCTCTAAGGATGTTTCCATGATTGAGGGGGTTGTTTTCATTTTTTGGCCTATAAATTGATTTTGCCACTATTGTTGATATTGTCTAGGGTTTGGAGCCCAACCTTATTATGACTTATCCCAAGGTGGAGGTTGCATATATAGATTACTAGACTAATTTTGAAATGTTGGGATAGGGTCTTGTGACATACTTCCTTATCTTTGGCGCCATGGTTTTCTTTGAGTAACATAAAATACTTGTCCATATTCTATCTCCAACATCTTTAATTTAGGTGAATCCTTCTTTTCTTGTGCAATATTGGCCAATCCTCTACATTTTTAGTCATATTTCTACCTTCTACATGCATGGAAAAAAATCGTGAGTGTTTCCTTTGCATATTCTCTTTTCATCTCGGTATGTAGAGAATCTAATTGAGTGGCCATCTTCTTAGTATGCACGATTACGGAGTGTTTATGAAATGAAGAAATAAATTGAAGTCACTACAATTTGGGAAATAACAATGCTTGGAAACAAACTAAATTCATATTGGAAGCAAATACTATAGCTAAGATAGAACGTGTAAACTCATAATGCAAGATAAATAAATGAGTTATTGTTAATCTAATAATGTAATAAATCAAATCAAAAAAGTATGGAGGGGATAACAAACCACAAGTGGTCCCTTCCTTGGGTTTTAATCCCTAGTAAGGATCGTGACTACTACTACTAAAAAGAACTCAGAATTTTATTATATTGGCATGAAGATTACAATTGGGAATACAATAACCTCTATATTCTGTGTATCTGCTACTCTCTAATCTCTATCTAGATCTACATACATTAACTATTTTTTTAGCATTAATCCTTTTCTTTTTATACATCTCATTACAACAGAAGCATGAAGAAACAAAGTTCGACTAGGAGTTTAAATCAGATCAAGTAAAATATATCAACCAAATAATCCATAGACTCGGATGCATACAATGAAATTAATTACTAGATGTTTATATTTCAATCACATAACTTAAGTAACTGATTAGTTTGATCAATCAGTTCCTAAATCATGAATTTAATCAGTTAGTTCCTTGTTAATTTGTAACACATAATCAAATGTTGGATTTGAGTCATCTCCTAGTTCTCATATTTTAATTATAATTTCTTCTTCCATCAACATGTGAAAACTCAAGTGTGATGTTCACGTTCCAAAAGCTTCTCAGGATCACGACTTCTTTATGTGTGTGACCTCCTTTGGCTGTGGATACTTTTTTGCAGACAAGTCCTTTGGCTACATGCAAGTTGTTGTGAATGATCCCTTAGTTGTAGATGATTCCTTTTGGTTGTGGATGGGTTATTGCATATGGATTATTTAGCTACATGTTATATTTTTCATATAAGACATTTCTTGCAAAAACAAGTTTGGCATCATATAAAGCATCATTCAAACATCTTATTGTAATCAAGAGAATAAATGCATACTCACAATACCACAAAATAAAGTTAACTAGTAATAACTATATTAATTAATATTCATGCCATAAGTTCATGTTATAATGAAATGTCTTAGTAGTATAACAGGGAATACAAGTATAAGGATTCAAATGGTTCAAAAAATTACATAAGATGAGTTGTTTAGAAAGGGATTTAAATAACTCATCACACCCCCAGAATTAACTTCTTGAATGTCCTCATTCAGGTTTCTTAGGCTCTTCAGGTTTTTGAGGTTCTTCAATTTTCTTAGGTTCCTCTGAATGGTGTTGCATAAGCATCTAAAATCTACTTTGGAGTAGTTGTCCCTTTAGGCTCTGTGAAGAAGTAACCTCCATTCATCATATACATGTTCATGACTCTTTCCTGTATTATTTCATCCAAGGGTTGATTACCAGACCAATGTGGTATAGGAAAGTGGAAGATTGGTGGGTGATAGCCAATTAGAAACCAAGTTTTTGCACATGCAATAGAAAGATCAATGTATGCATTCACTCTTCTTAAAGTTGGAATGATATTATGATAAGAGTACATTTCTTTCTTTTACATCTTAGGGGACATCTCGTTCCAATACATCCTATAGGCATATACTATCTTCTTACATTGTACTTAATCTTGTCCCTAACTTCCTTATGAGATTATTTTTGCATTTGTCATACCTTGTTTCTAATTTTCTTGTTCTCCATATACTTTCCATATTATTCAATAATTTCCTTAGTATTAGTAGCTTCTACCCTAATCATCAATGGTTGTACCTTTTCCAAGTTCATGTACTCTTCCATCTGTCTCTCCCTATCCAACTCATTCAGAAAATAAGAAAAAGTGCTTTAACTAGAACATATTCAATGTAGAGGAATAGAATCCAATCCCTATCATACTCAAGATCATAGTTATACATGTAGATTTCACAAAGTAGAAGCTTAATTTCATGAGTACTTGTTCAAATATAACCTAAAGAAGTTCCTAGCTCCACTGATGTCAAATGGCATGTCAGAGTTGATACAGGTAAGTTTGAGTTGAAAATAATTTTCCTTTAAGAAAATAACATAGACATTAGAAGGAGGCCTGTGTTTGAATATCTCATGGGCCACCTTAACTATCTCTTCTTGCTTCTTCTTTAGCCTTCCAATTTCTTTGTCCTTTTCTTGATTTCTTCTTCATTTTCCTCAATTTATTGCTAGTGCTAGAAAATGAATTATTCCTTTTTTTTCCCATTTTCCTTTTAACTATTAACATAGGTTTCAAATTGATACACCTAGTAATCTAGCAGCATTGTTTGTGTTTCCATGTCCCTACAAACTAGTTTGACATGCTCTTGTATAACTCGACTACTTATGGCGCATCTTAACATGTGGTGTCTTCTCCAGCACTTTCTCAATTATTTCATCAGTAACTACATGAATATGTTATTTTATTGTCTCATTTTCCACTAACATGTGCTCTTCCTCAATTTCATGGACAAGGTGCTCAATAAATTCTTCAACAACCTGGGGCATATCTTCACCAATTTATAGTTCATGAAATTTACGGCGAGTTTCCTCTTCCATCCTCTCCTCATGACCTTTGGATTTTGGAGCCATATCCTCAGTTTCCTTTTCAAATTATTTTCTTTCATGCTCTGCATAAATCACATTATCTTGAACTACCTCTACATGTTCCTCCATGCTTCAGGGGCATCCTGTCTCATGCAGTTTCTCCACCACCTTCTTTTCTTTTTCCCCCTCAAACCCTCATCAGTTCCTCCCTACTCAATATCCATTGGTATGGCCTCAATGTTCTCCTCTACAGCTTCCATATCACTATCAAGTGATATGGTCTAAGGTTTTGTTGGCTGGGAGGTTTTTTTCCTTCTAGTATGTAGCCTATGTGAACGCCTTGATGGTTTGGGAGTGGTTCTGAATATTTCATTTTTACCTTTGGAAGAATATGACTCAAGGGTACAAATTTTTAGGAGGTTTTTGCGATAAATATTCTCTCAAGTGATATTGGCTCAAGGTTTGGTTCAGAAGATGGTAAATTTTCTAAAATAGGGGTTTTATGGATGAGAAGTTGAAGTTGTGGGTTCAGTTGCATGGGTGGAAGAACTTATGGTACTTCTTCTCCTCTTCCTTCTATTTCCCAGTAATTCATCAATGTGCTTAGCTCTTGAAAAATCACCCCACCTTATATCAGGGTATTCCTTTGTAGGGTGTGTTTGATTATCAGAGTGATGAGGCAGTGATGTGACATAGTAGACCTTCCCCTATGTGCTTCCTTACTCATCTTTTCAAGATATCATTTAAGAAATTAGGCACATTGACATGCCTATTATTCTTTAGATGATTGAGTAATTTGAAGTGGATTGTGTTTAGTCTAGAATACCTACCTTTGTAGGTAAAATACTTAAT
Source organism: Taxus wallichiana var. yunnanensis (assembly GCA_018340775.1). Taxonomy (NCBI): domain Eukaryota; kingdom Viridiplantae; phylum Streptophyta; class Pinopsida; order Cupressales; family Taxaceae; genus Taxus; species Taxus wallichiana. The sequence goes on from CM031240.1 coordinate 1,021,221,752, forward strand.
AATGTAGTTTGCAATTTCAGCCCAGAGAGGTTTGAGAGAGGTTATGTATGTACCTTGGTGATCATTGATGAAGACATCATCCTCATCAGTGAATTCATGTCTAGTTGCCTCTAGTTGGCTTTCTCAAGAAAGGTTCCACCCTCTGCAAGAAGTCCAATCACTATAGCCAAGATTTCATCATTCACTTTCATCGATAATCCCTTGATCTTAGCCTCACCATCTTTGAGTGTAGCAACAAATTCTTCGACCATAGACTCATTAAAACCCTAGAATTTGTTAATATAATCCAACCATCCACTATTTTGGAAATATTGCAAAAATTTTGGCTGGTTGAGAATTTGGGGTGCTCTATTTTAGCTCATGGAGGATTTTGTCTCCCATATTTGTAATGCAATCACACAGTTTTGGAGGAATGATGCAAAAATTGGATTATGGGGATTGTTTGGAGTACCTTGTTTTTGAATTTCGAGACCGAATCACACACAACACAACAAAGGGAAATGCATTTAATTGATTTGATTTTAGCAAGCATGTGAAGTAAAGTGGTATGACAGAGTACGATGATGTGTGTAGTTACACCTTATAGCTTAAATGCGGTGGTGTTTTATCAATGCAAATAAAGACATGATATTGTGGCATAAATAATAATTAATAATAATCATACTAATCATACTTTAATAAAGTTGTAGGAGTGCACTTATCTCAAGGCATATTTAAAATGATGATTGCATATGCTTTATTTACTGCCATTGTTGCATCTTTGGTTTGCTATGATGTTGTGGATACTATTATGATTTTACAAGAGGATGTGACATTTGTATTGGAGGCTCCTTTCTTAAATCAAATAACTCCCGGAGAGGGAATGTTGACCTGTGGGGGTACCAATTTTCTCGATCATCACTCACACATGTAGATATCCCTTATTTTCTTCATGCAATCATGAGTTTCACCAAACATGAAAATAAAACAAATCTTTTCTACATGTTGTTGCAAGTGGAACATCTAATCTTTGCATTATCTCCCTATGTCAGAGACTATGCACTCTTGCAAACATATACATCAAATCCTGCAAAACATAAATTCTAAGAAAATAAAATATGTTAGTTAAGTGTTATTGATCACCAAGAGGGATGATCACAACACTTTTATTTTTCCTTGGAGTATTCAGCAAGCTGAATATACCAAGGCCACTAAAATATCTCAATCCTCTGAAATGTCAAAAGATGAACCAACAGGCTCAACTTCTGATCTTAATTCTGATGTCCTTATTTCCATCTTTTTTTCCTCCTCTGAACTGTTGCATGAAGGTACTTGTCATTTGGATTCTTATACAATCTCAACCTATGGCCATTGACCAGTAGCTTGAACCTTACAAGATCTATGGTTGTGAGTTTTACAGCTCCATTAGAAAAGATTTTCTCAATCTCATATGGACCTAGCCACCTTGTCCTAAGTTTTCCCATGTGGTCCTTATACTTTGATTCAAATAAGAGTGCCCAGTCACCTTCTTGAAATTGTCTTATCTTGATGAACATGTCATGCCATTTGATCATTTTCTTCTACACTACCTCTATATTATGCACAACTTGTCTTCTCATTTCATCCAACTCATTGAGTTGGAGAATCCTCTACCTTTGAGCTTCAAATAAATCTATGCCTAGTTCAAGTGTAGTCCTTAGTGTCTTGTGCTCAAATTCAATAGGGAGAACAACAATATTACCATACAAAATTTTGAATGGTGTGAAGTCAATTGTTGTCTTCCACGTTGTTTGGAATGCCCATACTACCTCTAGAAGTCTTTCTAACCAATATTTCCTATGGAGTGCAATGGTTTTTGTCAAGATAGCTTCTATCTCCTTGTTTGTCACCTCTACTTGGCCATTAGATTAGGGATGGTATGGTGTAGACTTCTTATTCCTTATTTCATACTCTTTAGCTAGATCATAAATTACATCAGTAGTAAAGTGTGTACCTTGATTAGTAACAATTTCTCTTGGCACTCCATACCTTGTGAAGATGTGATCATAGAGAAACTTGGCTACTTTCTCACTCTTCTAACTTGGAAATTCCTTCACCTTTATCCACTTAGTTATATAATATGTGCATACCAATGTAACATTCCCATTTTAAGACTTTAGAAACAAGGGAAATTTATTTTTTGAATAATTTTCTCTGTTCTAAATAATCATAATTTAGAACACACATTCTAAGCCAATCAATCTCATAACAGAAAACCATATGCAACTATAAATGACTCGGTGAAACATTGATCTCTCATTCCATGACTCGGTATCATACCAATCTCTCATGTTAACTTAATGATTTGTATCTGTGTATACTTGGTTCCCTTACCCTTTTCGGGGTATTAAGTGTTCATTTAAGAGGCCTATCTAAATATTTGTTACCAATATTCATCTAAAATCCCGCTTCTTAAACTAGGTGATATAGGACAACGCAACCAACAACTTGTGATACTTTGGCCAAATATTTTTAAACATATTGTTCATGTTTATATTCCTAGATGGAATACTCGTCAAATGAAATATGTCCTTCACCCCACTTCATCTGTTATCTAGAATGGTCTTCACTGACTCTTGTCAATCCACTTGTTCAAGGTTTAACCCTAACCAAGGTTAGCAACATAGTCTAGTGTGGAGGACTACTCACGGTGACTAAGGGTACATAGACATACTCAATCAACCTAATTCAATTACATGTGTCTAGTTATCCTAAGTCATCGTGAGTTGACCCCGACACTAGATCATGCCCCTAACTCTACCTAGGGTAGAATTGTGATCAAGTCTGAATTTATGTAGATCTAGATGATTAAACTCTAAAGGGTGTTGCAACATGTCTATCATTGCAACATAGTCTCTTCATGAAGACCAAAGTCTTCACAAAGGTATTATACTTTGCGTTGGTGTGTTCCAACATCATCGACCGAGTTCTCCTCATCTGGATGAACATACCTTAGAAAGAAGTTAATGACTTATTAATTTTCCTTATTAAGGGTTAATTGTAGTAGCCCTACTAAATAACTAGGTTCATTAACCATTAGGGTTATAAGTAACAACTTTAATTGGAGTTGATATGCAAATAAATCTTCCTCCAAACTCTTTTATAAGATTTTTTTTTATCCATTAACATTCTAATTTATGTTTCACATAACAGATTCAGCATACTTAATAGTGATGTTAACTTAATTTACTTATCCAAGTCTTAGCTTGCTTAAGTTCTGAATCAGTTCTTTTTATAATAGACTTCATTGGGATGAAGTCTAATCCTAAATATTTTCTTTTCATCGGTATTATTCTAATTAAGGAATTAATCAAGAGGAATCACATCTTCCTCTATCAAAAGATAACATTCGGATTTATTTCCAAGAGGTCTTAAAACAGTCTATTAATCATTGCAGGGAAGTTGCCTTCCCTTTTTCTTATAAAGGATTAATGTTCATTTATAACCCCATAGTATTTTACAAGTTATCATCATGGTTTTATTCACCCACAAACATTTGTTTTAATATAGCCATAGTGATCTAGTTGAATATCCATGCACGAATGTCAACTTTAATAAGTTGCATTTCATTAAAGAGGGTAGTACATTTAGTACCCTTGACCTCTATTCAATTTAATTCAACCCAAGAGGGTATATTACTGATATATATATATATATATAAAAATATAAATATACTTATCATTTCCATTCACAGAATACCCAAAAATATTACACATCAAGTTCAAACAAACCCACAACTCTTTCATTCATCAAAAGGGTATTCATACATTATAAGTCCAAACACTTCAGACATTTCTAGTGTCAAACAACAACAACAAGATCAATTACAAGTACAAATTTCTTTTCCAACAAATACATCTCAATAATGATACATATTTCATCATAAAAGATCCAGTCTCTTTGGTAAACAAATGTAACATCCTAAAGATATTTTCTCCTTTCATCACTTACGAGGTCCATCTACAAAATTGCTAGCATGGGTCAGTTCATTGAACTGAGCATGATAAGCACTAAACATTAAAATGATGTGCCTTTAGCTAACTGTTTCATAAAGAGAACTCTGTTGTTATGAAACAGTCTAGAGCAATACATAAATACATACCAAAAGAAATCACCATTCACAAATGAGAGAGAGAGAGAGAGAGAAAGTGATAAACCATATCATAATTAAGAATAGATCATGATATAAACAACTTCAAATTTCATACTATTGTTACATAAAAAGAATTAAAACAATAATCCAGATAAGTACTATTTCATCAAAATCACAATTTTCCTTTCATATACTATTTTACATGATTCACTTCTCAATTATTCCTATCTAACATGAGAAGATAACTATCCCTACAATTTCTTAGGAATATTTCAGCATTAGATAGAACAATAGTACTTCCATCCCAACATTTTTATCCACCTAAATTCATCCTAAATATGGGATGCCAAGATCAACTCAAAACATAGGATTAAGTTTAGGATGGTCCCAACATTTTAACTTGGAAAGAGTTTCTGATTTAAGAATCCTATAACTCAAATTCAAAATTAGAAACCAATTTAAGTTCAAGTTCAACACTAAACAGATTTCAACAAAGGAGAGATCAATTTGACATGCAATTGGAACTAAGCACACAATCCCCAAAGAGATACATCATTACCAATGTTTAAGTCAAAAGAGTAGAATAATGAGATTTAACAATCAGCTTCATCTCCTTCAACCACTCCAATATTTTTCTCCAAAAAAAATACTTACTCATAATAGTTTCCAACCAAACACAAAAATCCTTCTAAGTAACCTTTTCTTTAGCTAAACTTGTCCTATCACAACTGGACTTAATTCTTCAAGCAAATCCCAGTGAAGGTATTATGAAACAGACCAAACTGGACAACTCCCTCATCAAGATTGAAACAGAAGGAAAATCAAAGGAGAGAGATATTATTCACTCAAAGATCTAAGCATGATTAGAAAGAGAGCATGATCTAAACAAGAACATAATAGAAAAGTCCAGTCTCTACCATGTCCTTAACCGAAATCCCAAATAGAGGATAAAACAAGGATCAAATTGAATGACAATAGTCCCAAAGAAGAAAGAATGAAGAAAAACATTCATTTACCTTTCAGCAATCAATGAGGATAGTAAAATAAATACCAAAATCCTCTAGACAACAAGTAACCAAATCCTAACAGACATAGTGGAGAAAGGAGGAGGATTAACCGAAGAGTAAGTCTACCCAGTCCTCTTAACTCAGATCCGTTAAGGAGAAGGAACTTAAAATGTGATTAAACTAAACAGGAGACACCTTATTTATCTTCAACACTATAATATTTTCAACAATCAAAATGAACTGAAACCAAGTTCAATGGCCCCAGGTCAAGAATCATGAAAACTAAACACAACAAACAATGTTTTCGAACTACTCAGACATTCAAGTTGACAACAATAAATGAAGAACAATATGCCAAAACCCAAGACAATATTTCCTTTCTTAGCAACAGTTGCCTTGATCTCATAGGTTACCCAAATACTCCAAACAAATAGAAGACAGAATAACACTTTTCTTAAATTACACCTGCACAAGAATTAATTCCTTTCAAGGAGCTAACACAGTTATTCTTTCCAGATCCTTCATTTATGAATGAAAAATCTCTAATGGGTCTTAACATACGATAAATCTCTAACAAGTCTTAACAGATGAAAAACTCCTTTCCAAGAAAAACCCAGAACAATGTACTTTCCTCAATACTCAAAGGAACAGACAAATGAAATAGGGAGTTTAAAACAAAACCTTGAAACACAACCAAAAAAGTGATAATACTCATACACATCTTCAATTTTAAAGCAAGATCTAGCTAAGATGTTTAAATGGTTAAACACCTATAGATTTCCCAGTGGTGAAACAAGTATTCTAACCAAGTTCCACACGTTAAGCAACTGAAATATTACCACATTTACACAGCTCAACAAGATTACCTATAGTATCAAATTCATCTCAAGCTCGCACAGAAATATTAAAACATAATCCAGTAGACCAAATCAAGAAAAAGAAACCCAAATCTTATTTCAACAGGGTTGATAAAGCATACACAATAACAATCACAAAATCACAACAAGAGAGAGATCATATCAATAAGAAAAACTAGATTACTTCCAAGAGATGAGTTCTTTTAATGAAGACACTTAATTAAAATCAAAACAGCTTCATGACCTCTTCTTCTCTCCAAGCAACGTCAACCAACTTCCAATAATTTATCATCTTCTTATAGCTTTTACAGAGTCCAAAAATAGCTCCATGTAATGAAAAAATAACCAGATCAAGCAAGAGTCAAATTAGAGATTCGACGAATAGAAAAACATCATGCAGAGCTTAAGCTCGAAAATGAACCGAAGAACAAAACAACCATGTAAAACCCCTCATGCATTTTTCCTAGGTTATTTTTCCAAGTTAAAAACATTAAATGCAAAGGACTATCAGTTCCCTCCATTTTCCACGCCACCGCCATCTCCACATTTAGCATTGTTTATTTTTAATTTTTTGCATGCAACTAAACTCAGTGGAGATGTCAGTGCAACCTCCCCTATCTTTTCCCAAATTCCCATGCCAAAGTTGGCGGAGTAAGAGATAAGAATGAATTAAATCCCATTTAATATTTTGAAATTGATGCCACCAACCACCCTTTTTCCATGTCATTCCACACATCCCCTTTAGGTTGTCATACCTTAAGTTAGGTTACATTAGTTTAGGAAAACAACTTAGGTCCATAGATAGGTCCATGGTATAAGTCTAGGTCCCTCCTTATCCTTTTTCCTTCCCAATTAGCATAAGTCATAAAATCTTAGGTTAGGTTTAACCCCTAGGATAGAGTCATTAGTTTTGAAACTTAGTTAAATTAGGTCCAAATCCCTCCAATGACATATCATCCTAAAAATAATAGAAAAGAGGAACCAGAATCATTACTGGTCATTTATTAAGTATGAAGTAGAGACCTATGAAGAGGGTCGTTTACAACCCTCACATACTCCAGACCAGAACTTCACCCATTTTTCCAAATTGGACATCATGTCAAAAACATGTGAATTAGAAGCATACCTTGGATCAATGGAATTGATCCAAGGTAATGTTGTTTGATTCCTCTTAAATTATGAAAACTGAAACTCAAATTCATAATCCTGCGGTGAATTTATCCTGCATAACAGAGATGAATTGCTTCATTTTTATTAAGAAATAATACGACAGAATGTACATGTTCAATAGATGAATCATTTTCTACTGCAAACATGATTTCCAAAGTCATAAGAGTACACCATCTTAAGACAAAATCACCATCAACATTTGTACCTTTTAAAGTAGAAATCATCATAGGTACTAGTCATGTTTGGAGGCATTACAACCAAGATGTATTCCCTCTGTTGAGATTTAGGATATATAGGACCAATGAATTCTAAGCCCCATTTTTCAAATGGTTACAAGACTAACTGAGGTTGTAATGGCATCTCATCTGATCTGGTAGGATTTCCCATTCTTTGACATCTATCACATCTCCTGGTGTATAGTGTTGTGTCCTTATGTAGTGTTGGCTGGTAATAACTTATTTTTAACACCTTCTATGATGTTATTTTTTCATAAAAGTGTCATCAAAACATTTCACTATGGAATTTTTTGAGGACATCATATATTTCCTCATCATCTATACATCTTCTCATGACATGATCTTGCCTGTGTGAAATAGAAATCCATCTATCCAAGAAAAATGCACACTCTTTTCAACTATGTATTTCTTTTCAGAATATAAGTAGTGTGGAGGTGTTTTACCTGAAACTAGATAGTTGGCTATGTCTGCATACCAAGGCATTTTTGGAGATAGAAAATAAATGATCATCAGGGAAAGAGTCATCAACTAATTGTTCTTCATCATTAGTCTCCATTCTTGAAAGAAAATATGCTACCACATTGTCCTTGTCAGGCTTATCCAATATTGTGACATCAAAATCTTGTAGAAGGAGAAACCATCTAATAATCTTGTTGCTTACTACTGGTTTATTGATCAAATATTTAATGGTAGCATGGTCAGTGTGAATGAACATTGGATAACATGTTATGCGATGCTGAACTTATTGATATCATACACAACTACTAAGAACTCTTTTTATGTGACTGTGTAATTAAGTTCAACATGTTGCAAGTTCTTGCTAACATAATAAATTACATAGTTTAGAAATCCATTATTCTATTCTAAAACAACTCCAATGTCATGGTCTAATGCATCGGTCCCGAATGTGGAAAGGTAGGTTCCAATTAGTTCCTCTCAATAAAGGGCGACTCAACATTTTATTCAAGGTTTGGAATGCAGCCTCCTATTTTTAGTCTACTCAAATGAATCATCCTTTCCTAATATTAAAAACAATGGCATTGTAATCTTGCTGAAGTCTTGAATGAATCTTCTATAATAACCAACATGGCCTAAGAAAATCGTAACATATTTTTTTCTTTGGTGTTGGAAGATTTATTATAATAGACACCTTTGCTAGATCAATTTTGATTCCATCGGAAGAAAATTGTTGTCCAAGAACTATACCTTCAAACATCATCATGTAGATTTTTTCATTACTCAAGGACATGTTGTGCTATTTTCATCTCTTCAATACTTGTTTTAGATTCTACATAGATTCTTTAAAACTACTGCCATGGAGTGTGAAATCATCCATGTATACCTCCATACAATAATTTGTTAAGTCATAAAAGATACTCAAGACATCCCTATGGAATATAGTATGTGCATTGCACAATCCAAAAGGAAGAAGTGACTGAGTAAGCATACGTTCCCCATGGACATGTGATATTGGTTTTTTCTTGGTCTTTTTATGTAATTTTAATTTTATCATAGCCACTATATCCATCAAGAAAATAAAAATATTTCTTATCATCCAAAGTGTTAAGTACTTGATCAATAGGTAGTGACAAGTGATCATTCTTTTTTTGTTGCATTTAGTTCTCTATAGTCTATGAAGATCATCCATTTTCCATTCTTCTTTGGCATAATGACAAGGGGTGACACCCATTGACTATCTAAAATTGGATATATAAATCCAACATCTAGTAACTTCTTCAATTCTCCTTTCACAATGTCTATCACTACTAGGTTCATTCTCCTTTGTGGCTTCCTAATTAGATTGCAATTTTCCGTTATGTATGTGGAGGCTATTATCATGTTTGGAAGTTTTGAAGACTATACACTAAAAGTATTATACACTCTTCATGTATTCTCACCAAGCTTCGGTAATATTTTGGGAAACATGCTCTTCTCATATGGGTTGGATTTTTGACCAATAGGTTTATGGGACATTTTTGGCCCATGGTTTTTATACACACGGTATTGTGAAACTTCTTAAGCATTTGTATACTTATGTGGTTTTTTGCATATGGTAGGGTTTTATATAACATTGCAAATGTGTCTAAATTCGTGTGTGAATTTTGTAGAGTTTGTTGAGCATAGCTCCAAATAGATATGGGTATTGTATTGAGAGAGCGGTGACTTCTAATAAAATCTGAGTAAGCAATTCCTAGTGGATGTAGCCCAAATTGGGTGAGCTACATTAAATATTGTCTCTTTATGATGTGTTATTTTATTCTACACTTTTATTTGAGATATGTAATATTTTTTGCATATTAGTTTCTAATATTGCGGTTTGTGAGGATTATTCCACATATTTTATCCCTTATTTCGTAACATTTTATTTTATGTAAATCTTATGAGTGCACAACTTAGGATGAATCCCACACATGTCACCATAATCCCATGCAAATGTTTTCATATGCTTTTGAAGAAGAGTTATTAACAACTTATCTTGCTGCATATTAAGCATCTTGTTCACGTTTAATATCCTTCATGAGGTTATATCCACTTGTTTGGAGATATTAGAAATTGAAGATAGATTCCTACTTATAGAATTCAATATTCAATCATGGGGAATAAGTTGATGGAGAATAAAACTCTTACCTAAAATGGCCTTGGTGTTTTTCTACAATAGAACTAGGTTCAAAGGACAGTTTAAACACCTTAATCTATCATCCACTTCTTCATTTCTTCCATAATTAATTTGCGGGAAATTGGAGAGGACAACATCTTCCTCTTGTCCCTCAATTGTTCAAGACTTCTCCAGCATCGTGAGATTTTGTATATAGTTCGATATGTTTTTGGTTCATCTCCCCAAATGGTTTGATGTTCATCATTAAGCGGACCGGGCCGAGGGTAGAGCATTATCTTTTTAGTACCACTTCCATTAGAAGTAATTATGTTTCCATTAGAAGTGGTCAACCATGGCCTTCCTAGGATGATAGGATATCCTCCTAGACTTGCATTTGGTTGAAGAACAAGAAAGTCGCAAGGTATTCCCAAGATTCTACCACCACAAATGTGTCTCAAGTACGCCTTCATGTTTCACTTTTCATCTTTTTGTAAGTCAGTAAGATTGTAGTTGTTGGTCTTAGTCCTTCTAATTTCAAATCATCCATAATTTTCTTTGTCATGACGTTAATGGTTTCCCCAAGTCAATCAGAGTATTATTTATTGTTGTGCCATTAATTGTAACATTTACCAAAGGACTTCCTGGATCTATATACTTTGGTAAAACTAAATTCCCAAGCATGATATCACCTGCCTATCCAATAACTTACACATTAGATGGATCCTTTCTCTTCTTCCTTGATTTTTTAATGCATAGATCCTTAACCAACTTGTTGTAGATGGGAACATCCTTGATGGCTTGAATAAGAGGAATTTTGACACAAATATCTCTCAATTGATTGACAAAATTAGAATCAAATTCTGATTTGAGGTCAGTCTTATTTTCTTGTAATCTCTCTGGAAATGGTGGTTCATTAGTTTGTACTTTACCCTTGTTAGAACTCTATAGGTTGTTGTGGATTGTCATGCGAGGTTGCTCTCTTTGTCTTTGCGAGTTCATCTGCGCAACAACTATGGTTCATTTTTAATCTTTGTAATGATGGGTCCAGAGTTGGTGGAGGAAGTTCTCTTCTGCGAAAGCAAATATGGACATTATTAACATCAACGGAATAGGTAGGGTATTGTTATGTTCCATTGGAATAGGCTTGTTGAGAAACTTTATTTTGGGGTTAGGCATTGGTTGAGCTTATAATTGAGTTGCTTTTGGCTGAGAGGTGGGTTGGGGATTTGGCATTACATCTTCCTACAATGGATAATGAGGTTTCTAATAATATTTTTGGTAATTAGGAGGTGGGTCAATCCATGACTACCCTTCTCTCCAAGGCTTTTGTCATGATTGAGGGGTTATTACCATTTTTGTTGGCCTATAAATTTATGTTTCCATTATTTTTGATATTGACTAGAGTATGGAACCCATCCTTGTTGCGGATTAGCCTAAGTTGGGGGTTGCAAATATGGATTATTAGACCAATATTGAAATTATGGCATAAGGTCTTATGAGATACCTCCTTTTCTTTGCGTACATGGTTTTATTTGAGCAACATAAAAGAATTTTCCTTTTATTGTCTCCAACATCTTGAGTTCGTAGGTGAAGCCTCCTTTCTGCGTGTAATGTTATCTAATCCTCTCGTGTCTATAGTCATATTTATTTCTTCTTCACATGTGGCGGGAACTCTGTGAGTACTGCATCTCGCATCTTATCTTTTCTTCTTGGCATGCAGATCATCTAATTGAGTGGAAATATCATTATCAATATCCTACTTCATGTTCTTGAACATGTTGACAATCTCTGACTTAGATATGTCCCCAATTGTTTTGGTAGTTGATCCACCTCTTGATCTTACATGTCATATTCTCTTCATAGTGGCTCTAGATTAATTCCTACATGCTTCACAAATCTCCTCAAAATAAGCTTTTGAAATGTCTCTAGCTCCTATCGATCCAAAGCATCCATGTCCTCCTCATTGATTCCCTTCAAAAGAGTAATTTGAGAGATTTAGGAGGTATTCTTGTGTGCCTTGTCTTCTAAATGCATGATAGGAATATTTCTAGATAGTATTCAAATGGTTCACCCTCCTCTTTTTCTATCTTGTAGATTTCATCACCTCATCTAATAATTAGTCTACAATAATCCCAAAGACTTGTGAGAAACTTCACCTTCATTTGTGCCCAAGTGGTGACAACATTTATTCCTAAACCCATGAACCATCTCAAGGATGCATCCTTGAGTGTAGTGTAAAAATAAATTTAGTTTATGTTCATTAGTGGTATAATCATATCTCCTACAAAAATCATCAAACTTGAACAAAAAGGTTTACGGTCTTGATCATTGATCCATTAAAGTTAGGAAAAGCAGAGAGATAAATATTTTTTATAGTAGCAACCTCATCGTTGTTGAAAATGGGAAACTCAAAGGTAGTTACCCAATTTCCAGCATTTTGGTCTACTTCTTCTACCATATACGGCTTCTCATGAGTAGCTTCGATATTTCACTTAGAAAGGGATCTTCAAACAACAAACTTTGTACAGAGGAAAAAAAAATTCTTTTGAATCCTCATAATTCTATGAATAGAGTTGTGTTACTTGTGGATTGGTTCAAAATCTACCATGGGCATCTCTTGGACAATGCATGCATCAACTAGCTCAACTTAATCAATGGAAATTAGTGGGGGGTTAGTTGGAGGTGAATTTCCTAAAACCTAAACTGCTTCTAAGAAATGAAAAACCTCTCAAAAACCTTATAACTTGGTAGTATCCCCAAAAACAACACCAAAAATGGTGGTGCAAATTAACTTACAATAATTAATATGTTGTTCATTAATCTACATTCATTTAATTATAAAACCAAGGGACATAGAATTTCATTAGTGTTAGTGTTGTATGCACAATTAGAGGTGTTTAGGAGGTAAATAAGTAATTTTTTGTCACTACAATTTAGGAAATAACAATTCTTAGAATAAACTAAATTTAGACTGGAAGCAAATATTATAGCTAAGATAGAATATGTAAACTCAGAATGTAAATAAAGAAATGAGTTGTATTTAATCTAATCATTCAATAAATCAAATTAAAAAACTATGGAGGGGGGTAGAAAACCACAAGTGGGACCTTCCTTGGGTGTTAATCCCTCCTAAGGCTCGTGACTACAACTACTAAACAAAACTCATACTTTTATTATATTGGCATGAAGATTACAATTGGGAATGCACCAACCTTTTTATTCTACGTATCTACTACTCTCTAATATCTATTTAGATCTACATACATTAAATGATTTTTTCTTCAAAGCATTAATCATTTTCTTTTATAAATTTCATTACATCGAAATGAAAAGAAATAGATTTCTACTAGGATTTTGAATCAGATCAAGTAAAATATCTCAACAAAATAATTTGGAGACTTAAGTGAATGCAACAGAATTAATCAACAAGTGTTTAGATGGAAATCACATAACTTAAGTAACTAATCAGTTTGATCTATCAATTCATAAATCATTAATTTAATCGGATAGTTCTGGATAAGTTGTAACGCATAATCATATATGCAAGACATAATCGAGATATTGGAGTTGAGTTATCTCATGGTTCTCATATTTTAATTATAATTGCTTCTTCTATCAACACATGTAAACTCAAGTGTGATGTTCACATTCCACAAGCTTCTCAAGATCATGACTTCTTTAATGTGTGTGACTTCCTTTGGCTAATGACACTTTTACGTAGACAATTCCTTTGGCTACATGTCGGTTGTTACGAATGATCCCTTAGTGTAGATGATTCCTTTTGGCTGCAAATTGGTTTTTGCATATGTATCCTTTGGCTACATGTGAGTTGCTGCATATAACAAGTTTCTTGCAAACAATGTTGGAATCATACAAAGCATAATTCAAACATCTTATTGTAATGAAGATAATAAATGCATACTCACAATATAAAAATAAAGTTAACTATTAATTAATATTCATATCATAAGTTCAAAGTTATATTGAAATGTCTTAGTAGTATAACAGGGAATATAATTACAAGGCTTCTTGATGGTTCAACAAATTACGAAGATGAGTTGTTTAGAAATGGGTTCAAACAACTCATCAATGATTGTTTACAAGCACGATTCTAAGGTATCATTTACCGGTGCAGATTTTATGGTCTCTTACTAAGATGCCTAAAATCCCATGAATCTACTAAATCCATTCAAGAAGTCCATGACAATATCTGTGGTGGCCATTTTAATGGTACAACTATCATTAATCGTGTCATATGAATGGGATATTATTGCGGGAGACATTAACCAATCTTTTGTTATCCATATATCAAGAATTTATCAAATGTCAACAGTGCACTTGAACCTCACCCACATCCCCACTCAAGCTTTACAACCTTCTCAGGACCTATGTCCCTTCTCACAATGGAGGTTAGACCTCATTGGCACCATCAACCCTCATTCATCACAACAACATCATTCCATCATTACAGCTACTAAATAATTCACCAAATGGGTAAAATCCATTCCCATGACATCTACCAAAGAAAATAAAATTGTCAATTTCATCTATCAACATATCATATGTCACTCCAAGATCCCTCACAAACTTATCACCGATAATGGAAATTCCTTTAAAAACAAAGACGTAAAGAAACTTTGTGACACATTTAATATCAAATTGAGTTTCTCATCACCATATTATCCACAAGTAAATGGACAAGCCAAATCTTCTAAAAAAACTTAATAAAATACTCATGAAAATCTTGACAAATCAGACATGAATTGGAATCTCTAAATCACATTTTCTCTATGGGCTTATTGTCTTACCATCTATACCCCTATATGCACTACACCCTTCTCACTAGTCTATGGATCCAATAATTTCTTATCTCTTGAAGTTAAAATCCCATCACTTTGTGTATACCTCGAGATTTGATCTCGATGAGGATTATCATCAAGGAATCCTATCGTAATTTAGAAATATTAGATGAAAAATGCTTAATAGCCATTGAATATCATCATTTCTATCAAGATTAGATTGAATGCACATATAAAAAACCTATAAAATAATGTGAATTTAACATAGGTGACATGGTGTTAAGAGAAAATTAAAATGTCACTACTCCGGAAAAGAGTAAGCACAGATAGTTTTCCCATAACTGGATCGATCCATATATCATAACTCACAAATATGGGTCGAGAGCTTATCATTTAGCTTCCCTTTATGGTACACTTTGAAAAGGAACCCCAACGCCTTACGCTACGGTCTTTCTACGGTTAACATTTTTACTATCATGACAATAGTTTAATTGAAATCTTAACTTCATCCATTAGCCCACCATTTGATCATTATAATGATTTGAAAGTATGTGGTTTTCCATCACTATCCTTAGAAACCTTAAAGATGAGAACCATAGTTCTTTTCATCCCCTCTTTCATATTAGACAAGTTCCTCCTTAGCAAGGAACCCGCCAATCATTACACACATCCACCCTATTTACTAACTAAAACCTATGACCAGGGGATAACATGTGGGGCTTATGCACATTCCTTTTCCCCTCCTTGGAATGGTCTAGTAAGGCTTTCCCTCAACATAAAAAAATTCAAAATATCCATGGATGCATCATATCAATAGACTGATCCCTTGAAGGACAACTATCAAAAATCATATTGTTAAAAATAAATAGATTGTTCCTCAAGGAAAAATACTTGTCAAAAATCATAGATCGCTTCCTCAAAGGATGACTATCCAAAATAAAAAATAAGTATAATGATCTATAAAAGGACAACTACTTGTCAAAATTATAGACCATTCTCGAAAGAATGGCTACCTATATCAAGGCTTCACTCATCGATCACCCTTCAAAATTTTAAAATATCCAAAATTCTTAGAAAGGTTCCCACCCTTGATCAACTTTCCCGTTAAAGAAAACTTCCGCATCAATCAATTTGCAACTTCCCGCATCAATCAATTTGCATGAAAAAAATAACGAGAATATCTATCTTGGGCATTGTCCTTACGAAACTTCTAAGAGGAGAACCCATATTCTCACACAACCCATGTATATTTACCCTTCTCATGAAGGTATACATTTCATTCTATTGATATCCTAGATTTCACTTTTCACTACCCATTGATACTCATATGTTAACATTTGTAAAGGCTAAAAGTGCAAGAGCCTTTGTTCCTACATTTTACCATTGTGTATGTATCAAATCTAGTATAAAGTAATCTTTCCACATTTACTCCTATCTATGATTAGGGAATATTTTGGAAACATTTAAAAAATTCTATCCATAAGTTAATCCAAAATCATTTCAAAATGAATTTAACCATCACATTCATAAGATATCAACACATGAAATCAAAATCATAAATAACATCCATATAATATCAAAATCCATCTAGAACCATCAATAATTAAATATAATCAAATCACACCACAATAATCAACACATGAATCTAGAGTCAAACCCATCAACATATATATATATATATATATATATATATATATATATATATATATATATATATATATATAACTACACTACATTATACATTATACATCATCCAATAAAATCGGTAGTGTAGCAAAGACCTAGCTACCATGAACGATGTTCCCCAGAGCACCTTGTGCACCACCATTGTAGTATTTTATTTATCCACTCAAATGTTATGTGTAAGTGCACCTCATTCGGAGTAGATCTGAATGCTCACCCAAAGTGTGCAAAGCTACCAGGTCCCTCCTTTGTATTTGTTTTTCAAGATGTTAGCATGCATAATCATAGTGATATCTAACCAAGTACTCATTCAATCATACTAAATCATTGCATACATTCACTTGGAAACACATGTAATAAGGAAACATAATAGATCAAACAATTACTAATATCAATTGTACCATGAAATATCTATACTGCATACACAAATGATCATAATCTATTCATCATATTCCATTATAAAAAAATTATTACATCATAGAAGTTGAATACATGTTGATCAATGTACCAATACGCTTAAAACATACGCAAGCATCAAACCCTATATCACAACATACTCCACGAAGTGATAACTAAGGATTGGTACCAAAATGATAGTGTACAATAGATATATAGGGGTGGGGACTTTACCTTCACCGCCTATGCAATCTCATAATAATAGGCGTGCCTAAAAATAGACTACATGCATGTTCTAAACAACTAATAATAGACTATCCTATAAATAAAACTTTCTTTGATCTATCAATAGCTTGATCCATACATGTATCTTCATCTTTGATTTGCATGTGCTTTATCCAGAAATAGACTTTTTTTTGACCGCTAAGTCTCCTTGTTTTTCTCTAATTCTAAATCATTGCTTGGTCGAACTCTACCTTGGTTCTTCTATTTTTAGTATGTGGTTCACATAATCGGGTTAAGTACCAAAGTTACCCTACTCTAGAATGAGCCTTCACGCGCCATCCCATACCACTCATGTGTTCCCATTCATGCTTTCCTCATGCACACCCTAAATCCTTATGTGTGGCATTTACTTAGTCAATTTAGTCATGTAACATTTCCCCACACTAATTGTCTTTGTTGTACTCAAAAATGGTTTGACCAACTGGCTTCTCTAAAGAATGTGTGAATGAAATAACAATGAAAGAAAAAATAATTGAATTCACAAATAATCATTTCACCAATACATGTTAATCGGGCCATGTGTTGTTGAAGAATCTCTTGGTATTCAAAGATTCAACTCGCCCTCCAATTTCTTCAATTCATTGAGTTATTCTAATGATTTCTTGGGTACCACTTCTACAATCCCTAGTATTTGGTCAAGCGCCAACTCTTCTAATCTATCCTTGAGTCCCCAAATGACCATAGTTAATTCTTCGAACACCCCTTCTATTACATCCATGTGCTCCATCACCATGTTCTGAAATTGTTTGATCCAAAGCTCTAGCTTCTCCTTCTTGGCCTTAATCAACTCTTTCTACTCTGACAACTCTGTCATAACCTTAGTGTGCTCTATCTTATTGGTTGGCATATTTTCCTATATAGCTATGAGTACTTCCTCTTCATTACTCACCAAGTTAAGGATAGGGTTGCACTTTTGACATCTATCAAAATCCGGGTTGGATTTAGTACTTTCCTCCTTAAGTTGCGTGAACAAATCCTCAAGTTCATTTATTAAGCCTTAATAGCTACCTTATTTGATTCTTTATCCTTATATACTTCCTCAATTGTCAGCTTTGCACCACTCTTAATGTTTACTAGAATCATCCCCGTCAAGTTGTTGAGATATTACTCGTTGATGCAAAATCACAAAGACCCACGGATGCGCAGATCAAGTTTCTAGGTTGATCACTTGGCATCCAAAGTGTGATTGATAACATTGAATCCTTTCTCTAAGTGTGGGACTTGAAAAATGAGAAAGGATTCTCCAGAGAAGGCTGGTTCCTATTCCTCTGTTCGATGCACACGAAATATGCAGAGGGTTTTCTCAAAACCTAATCTAATCACAAGGAGACAAGGTAAGAAAATGCATAAAATAAATCTAAGCTAATAGAGGTGATGCACCGAGAATGAAGAACACCTATTTTGCCAAAGAAACACGAGACCATTTGAATGTGATATAAGATCATGCACAGATGACAAAACCTGCAGTGAAAGACCAGGAGGATGCAAAAAGAACACAGAGAGGGCTGAGAATCATCCACAGACATGCATTATTTTCTCCAAAGATTGATACAATACACTACAGAATGCCATGAGGCAGAATAGTATTACAGTTCAAATGAGAGGTTCGAATTCCACAAATTCACCTGAGGAGAAGAAGGGAGAGGCAAAACAGAAAAATGTTCCCCCTTGAAAAGAAGCTCCTCTTTACAATATATAAAAAGAATGAGAGAGGAAAGAGAGAAGGAAAACCAAATCTACCCCAACCACCTCCAGGTTGCATTCAATTCATCTCATCATGGTAGAAGCGGTGGACCCTGTGGCAAAACGGCAGCCGCCTAACAGTGGCTAATCGCTCACGCATTAAAGTTATTTGTTGAAACATTACTTCGCTTATTTCGTGCCAGAGGTGTTTCTTGATTTTCTCTCTCCAAACTGAACCAAGATGCAAGATTGACCCTGGAATCATGTAGAGAATCTCACAAGCTTTCCGTTGATATAAGGAACGTGCAAATCCGAGCTCTGGATCAAAAGATATGACAATCTGAAGATTTAGGGCACGGAACAGACCAAGACGGATTTTGAAATATTTTCCCACGCTTCGCCACCTGGACGACACGTGGCAGGCTCTGATTCGCTGAGAAACTCTCTCTCCTCCACCTCTCGGCGGGCTTTCTTTTGAAATTTCCTTGTGGGCCCTAGCTGGGACACGTGGCGCAATTTTATTGGTTCGGGTCAGTGCTCGAGACTTCGCCCTTTGACTTTTTGACCTTTTTCTCCTTGTGACACGTGTCGTGATCTGGCTGGTTCTCGCCCCTTTCGGCTCCTTCGCGTCTTTTTGTCCCATTTGTCCCACTTTGTTTCGGACTGTTTGTGCTCATTTCGGCCGATCCGGCCGGTTCGGGTCTTTTTGTCCCATTTGTCCCACTTTGTTTCGGACTGTTTGTGCTCATTTCGGCCGATCCGGCCGGTTCGGGTCTTTTTGTCCCATTTGTCCCACTTTGTTTCGGACTGTTTGTGCTCATTTCGGCTGATCCGGCCGGTTCGGGTCTTTTTGTCCCATTTGTCCCTGTTGCTATTTGGGCCGCCTGGAGGCTTTTCGGCCGATCCGCGCCTTGACGTCCCAAATGTCCCAATTGCTCCTAGGACTAGGACTTAGCCGATTTTCACAATTTTTTCTGGATCAACCTACTTGCCTGGAACTGCAAAACTCTGATGCATGTTATCGAAATTTACCCTGGGGGAAATTTTGACAACAGTTTTGACGACTCAGCGGGGTCACCTGCCTGCTAGGTAGAAGATCAGTGGCCTTTTAGCGATCCATTGGGCATAGAGTCATAAGCAATGACCTGAAACGAGCCTGATACTGCAACTTCTTCTCCAGCAACACTCTGAACTGTAAAAAACAACCTGAGAGCAGCAAAACCTGTGCCAAAGCACTTAGGGAAAAAGAAACCTAACTACAACAGGACAATGTGCATAAGCACTTGGAGGAATGAGAATCTAAACTAATATTTACAAGGGCAAACCTTTTCTTTTTTAGTAGCAATGTTTAAGATAGGTTCCGTTAACCGGAATCGGAAGTTCCTTTCCATCCAATGCAGACAATTGGAAGGCATTACTATTTTTGCATCCCGTGACCATGTAGGGACCACTCCAGATGGCATCAAACTTGGAATGCCTTCCTGGTTTTGCCCGATCTGCATCCCATTTGAGAACTAGGTCCCCTTCCTGGAAGGTCCTTGCTCTTGCTCTCTTATCAAACCATCTTTTTACTAAGGCCTGATCCTTTTCAATCGTCTGAACTACATGTTCTCTGATTTCTTCTAATTCAATCAATTCTGCATACCTGACCTCCATTGGTTCAAACTCAGATAACTCAAACTGCTTCATGAGCTCCAAGGCTGGCAATTCTAATGATATAGGCAATACTGCGCTCCTTCCCATAGACCAACTTATAGGAGAATTACCTCGTAGACCTCTTTGGTGTTATCCTGTCAGCCCATAATGCTGATTTTAGCCTTGTATGCCATGTTCTTTGATTTTCATCCAGAGTCCTTCTGATGATTTTTAGCAAATTCTTGTTTGTGGACTCTGCCTGTCCATTACCCCCGTGGTAATAATTTGAAGAGGTGCTCAAATAGATTCCATTCTTGACAGCCCATTCTGTAATTTTTGAACCTATGAATGCTAATGCATTATCTGATATGATGGTGGCCGGCACACCGAACCTGGTTGCTATTTCTTCATAAAAGTCTAGTATGTTAGACTCACTTGCCTCTTTGAGCGCTACTGCTTCGGTCCACTTGGTGAAATAGTCTATCGCTGTAAGAATCCACTTGTGGCCTTGACTCGAATTGGGATTGATGACTCCAATGAAGTCCAATCCCCATTGCATGAATGGATGATCTACTGAAATTGGATGAAGGGGCAGTGCTGCTAACCTTCCTTTCCCTGTGAATAATGCACATTTCTCGCATTTCTTAACCCATGAGTAGCAATCATTGAATACAGTAGGCCAATAGTAACCAGCTTTCATGATTTTGAGAGACCATCATTACTGGGGGTGAAATGGCCTCCTGCCTCCCCGTCATGGAACTCGTGTAAGATCCTCTCAATCTGACCTGTCCCAATGCATCTCAATAGAACACCGTTGATGTCTTTTTTAAACAAAACACCATCAACAAGTACATATGGAACTGCTTGTAATCTGAAGTACCTTCTTTTTGCTTTTCTCATTTCTAGAGGGCACATGCCCGTCTGTAGGAAATGTATCATATTCTGAGTCCAACAGGGAGTGGACACATCATCATTTTCCTATTTTTGATCATCTTGTAATAGCAGGACAGTGTCTTCTTCATCTTCTGGGTTGTCTGGTTGTTTGGAAGTGAGCTGCTCACACAAACCTTTTCCTCTTACCAGCTTGGTGATCTTGATCTCAATGTCATACTCCATGACACGGGTGATCCATCCTGCCCTTTTCTCATTCAAATCCTTGTTGAGGAGGAAGTCCTTAACCCCAGCATGTGAGACTAGCAACTGGACCTTGTTGTTTGAGACTAAATGCTTGAATTTCTTCAAGCTTCTGATTACTGCAAGCACATGCTTTTCAATAAAAGAGTACCTCACTTCGCAGTCACCTAGGCTCTGGCTGAAGAAGGCAATCGGCTATTCATCATTATCTTTGTTCTGCTTGTACCAGAATGGCAGAAATAGTGTCATCACCTCCAAATGCATAGAGGATGAAATCCTTGGAAAAGTCTGGGTTGATGAGAGTGGGTGCCTGGGAGATGGCTTCTTTGATTGCTTCAAAACTCTCCTTGCCTTCTGCCATCCATTTGAAAGCCATGCTTTTTCTTAACATTTTGGTGATGGGCTTGACAAGGGCTGCAAAATCTGGGACAAACCTCCGAACAAAGTTTATCCTTCCCAGGAAACTCTGAAGGGCTTTCTTGTGGCTAGGCAATGGCAGAGCTCTTATGGCTTCAACCCTCTCTAGATCAATTGCTAATCCTTCCTTGGAGACAATATGGCCAAGGAGCTTCCCTTCATGTGCAAGAAAGATGCACTTCTTAGGATTCAAAGACACTCCGAACTTTCTACACCTCTGAAACACTTGCCTGAGGTGAAAGAAATGGTCTGCTGCATTCTTGGAGAAGACAGTAATATCATCTAGGTATACCAGCACTATCTTGTTGATCAAGCCTTTGAATGCCATATCCATAGCTCGCTGGAATGTTGCTCCGGCATTCGACAGTCCAAATGGCATCTTCTTGTAAGCATATGTGCCCCATTTGGTTGTGAAGGTTGTCTTGAACTGGTCTTCCTCCTTCACCATAATCTGATTGAAGCCTGAGTAACCATCAAGTAGTGAAAACCTTTCTGAACCAGCTACGACCTGCAATATTTGCTCCATGGAAGGGAGTGGATAATGGTCCTTGAGAGAGGCTCTATTCAAATCTCTCGAAGTCAACACACGGTCCTGATCTCTCCACTCTTCTTTCGATCGAACTAAGGTGGCAACCCAACTAGAATGCTTGATTGGGAATATGATTCTTGATTCAATCAGCTTGTCCAATTCTTTCCTCATGAGAGGCTCCATGTGTGGATTGACTGGTCTGTTTACACCGACAGGCTTAGTATTTGATCCAATTCGATGGTATCTTTGAGCTAAGTTGGGATTGAAACCTTTCAAGTCTTCATAGCTCCAAGCAAACACGTCCAGGAATTCTTGACATAGTCGTATGAACTCACACCTTTCTTACTCATTGTCATCTTTCCAATTTGCAATGGCTTGTTCTCTTCTACCAAGATGGATACCGAATCTTCTCTCTTGACCGAATGTTTTCTTTTCCTTTCTAAACTGATCATTGGGGTTAAAAATGGAATCCAAAGTGATAAGTCCTTTGGGCAGCTTGTCAGTTCTCAGCTATATCACTTGGTCACCATATTGTTGTTCCAACTTCTCTTGCTTCTTAGCTGAGAACTCAGCTTCCTCTTGCAAGAAGTGGATGATTTGCTGGTCATTCTCAAATACCGCCAACTGACATTGTTATCCGGCACTGAAGGCCTCACAATCACGTGGATGTTTGGCTGTACCTTATCTTGTTGAATGTTTTCTACAATGTCAAAGGCTGCCCCTACTGCTGCTACAAGCCTGCAGCAACTTGATTCTCTTTCCTAGGGATGGCTTTGATGCGAAACCTCAAAATCTTCCATGAGGTCCCACACCCCCGTTCTTGTAGCATCTGAGTAGATCATTTTTGGCAACATGTTGTCCCTTGACCTGATTTACAATCAATTCACTATCCCCAAAAACTTGCAAGTTCTTTATTTTTCTCTTGATTGCCCAATGCATCCCTTGCACCAAGGCTTCATATTCAGCAGTGTTATTGGAGCATGCAAATTGAAATCTAAAAGCTGAATAGTACCTTACTCCTTGAGGTGAAACAAGCATGGCTCCACCTCCTGCACCTTGCCTACTCCTTGATCCATCAAAAAACAGCTGCCATACCTCATTGTCATCCTTGTGGCTTGGCTTGGTGATGCTAGGAATAGGCTGGTTTTCCTCGTGTATGCAATAGACTCCTAGCTCAGATTCTTCTATTCCTTGATAAGGATCAAAAGCATGTACCTTGTTTGCCCATTCATCAAGAGTTAGATCTGGGATGTTTCCAACTTTAGTGTCAGTTTCATCCGTGTTTGGGTGATCTTCTTGATCAAATGCTGAGCAATTGGCATTAATCTGACTTGGAGTATAGGGCTCAATGTGGAAGTTTGCAATAGGTTCTGACCTAATTGTAGCCTTAGTTCCATACCTTGTTCTGAATAGCATGTGAGACCAATCGCCAGACAAATATCCCCCAATTTCGGCAAAGTGAAGTCCTCGACAAACATAGGGCAAAGAGTGGTGGAAGGTCTATGACTGATATATCTTGTAAGACAACAACATTTGGACATGCATGCAAGGTAAGACTCAAATTTCTAATCACTCCAACTGTTACTATTGCTGTCCCATCCAAATTTGCACTACTCCCTTAGATGTTGTTTCATACTGGAGCCCTAACGATCAACTATCTGTTTAGGCATTACTGAGCTACTTGCCCCGGAATCTATCATGCAATTATGCACTAGCTGATTTCCAATGATTAACGAAACATAAAAGGGGGAGGCTTCAGCATTCTACCTTGTTGTGCTCCATGATTTCCTTCAGGCTGGGCAGCATTTGTGAGCACTTTATCTTACATCTGCTGATTCGAAGTTGGCCAATCCTTCATGGCAGCTTGCAGTAGATCTCTTTGGCCTGGGATGGATAGGGATTCCCACATAGATATATTGATGTTTGTCTTCTTCATCTGATCAATGATACTGAATGGTGATGAAGGATCTCTCTGCTGTCCCTTGGTTTGCACATTTACTCCTTGTATGTGGGCAGCAACAGCTGGCATTTGAGTTGGCCTAGGGGCTGTTCTTGGCTGCCCTTGTGCATTTGAAATGGGACTTTACCTGCCAATCATTTGTTGAGCCATGGAAGGTTGTGGATTGGCTGGGGCTAATGGTTTCTCTTCACCCAAATTTCTCCTTTTTGACCTTGTGTTTGCTGCAACACCTTGAGAAACTACCTGATTCATGCCACAAATCCTCTGCTTGCCAATTTACCAATGTGGTGTCATTTGGGGCTGATTGTTGTTGGAATGTTTCTTGTTGTTGGTTGTTTTCTTGACTGTTCTCACCCTCCACACTAGTAGTTGTTACCATTAAAGCTTGAGTCAAAGCACCATTGAAGCACATGGATTGATTATGAGGCTCATTACATGGAAAACACCAATCATACTCTTGGGCAATGTTGTTTTGTGCTGGTACTAATGCCTTAGAGGCAGATATGGCATTTGGATTATAGGGCTGGAATGGTCTATTGGCAGGAGGCCTTGCTTGATTCTGATTTGCAGCTGAATTAGGTGGCCTTTGAGGCTGATATGGCTGCCTATTAGGTTGAGCTTGAGGCTGATACGAAGGTCTAAAACCTTGAGCTTGCTGTCTCTTGAGTGTGACCAGCTCATTGCCTAGATTTTGCAATTGCTTCATGACCTCTTGAAGCTCATTTGGGGCACTTGGAGATGAAGTGGAGGCTTCATTTGAACTCTGATTTCTAGGAGTGGGAATAGGAGCTAAGACAGGTGCTTGACTAGCACTTGGGCTCTCTAAACTTGGATATAATGGCATTGGAGGCCTAGGAGCCAGTTTACCAGCTTGAATAAGACAATTTTCAGCTCTAATGGCAATGCTATAAGCAGCAGGTAAGGTTGTGCCTCCCATTGATTGAATTAACATAGAAATATCAGAATTCAAAGCTTTAAGATAGTAGAGAAAAGCACCTTCTGCTGTTGGCCTGACTGCCACTGGAATCCTATCCCAAGACCTTTGAAATCTGAAGTTGAAGTCAGTCAACTACTCGTTGGGGGCTCTCTTGATAGTTGTCAATTGTTCTAGAAGAGACAAGTTGTCTCCCTTCTCTCCAAACCTGCTCATGGAGAACTATGCACAACCGATTCCAATTTGTGATAGAACCAGCAAGGCTTCAACCATTGCAATGCCTTCCCTTTGAATGATGATGCCAGCAGTTTGACAGCCACATCCATTTCATTTATCTCATGGATTGCACAGATGTTAGCAATGTCTTTGACATGATCACCAGGAGTGGTATGATTTTCTCTAGTAAAAAATGGAATGTTCTTCAACGCCGCAATTGGGCTGGATTCGTGCATTGAGGGAAAGTGGGCCTGCTTTGCCAATGAAATTGACAAAGGGATTTCTTTGGTTGCGCCATTCTGATTGGTCGAAGGACTCTTGAATACTGAATGAAAGGCCGAGCAGGTGGAGGAGTTGAGAGAGTTCTATTTGGTGGAGATGGAGACCTTTGAATCCTTCTTCCTCTTTGCCTTCTTCTTGGAGATAATTGCAGGTATTCAAACAACACTTCTTCTTCTCCAACTCTTGACCTTGTGATTCTTCTCATAAGCTTTTAGGCCTGTACTGCTGAAACCAGTTGATCTTTCTCTTGGAGTCACCAGATATGCGAATAATAGCTCTTTTCAAGCAAGAAAATTGCAGCAGATGCACATCAACTTTGCTGCAATAAAATTGAGACCTCTGGTCCCACCGGGCATGCCAAAACTGTTGATGCAAAATCACAGCACCCCTTGGATGCAGATCAAGTTTCTAGGTTGATCACTTGGCATCCAGTGTGATTGCATAACATTGAATCCTTTCTCCAAGTGTGGGACTTGAAAAAATGAGAAAGGATTCTCCAGAGAAGGTTGGTTCCTATTCCTCTGCTCGATGAACACAAAATATGCGAGAGGGTTTTCTCAAAACCTAATCTAATGCGCCAAGGAGACAAGGTAAGAAAATGCATAAAATAAATCTAAGCTAATAGAGGTGATGCACCGAGGAATGAAGAACACCTATTTTTCCAATAAACACGAGACCATTTGAATGTGATATAAGATCATGCATGATGACAAAACTGCGGTGAAAGACCAGGAGGATGTAAAAAGAACACAGAGAGGGCTGAGAATCATCCACAGACATGCATTATTTGCTCCAAAGATTGATACAATACACTACAGAATGCCATGAGGTAGAATAGTATTACAGTTCAAATGAGAGGTTCGAATTCCACAAATTCACCTGAGGAGAAGAAGGGAGAGGCAAAACAGAAAAATGTTCCCCCTTGAAAAGAAGCTCCTCTTTACAATATATAGAAAAGAATGAGAGAGGAAAGAGAGAAGGGAAAACCAAATCTACCCCAACCACCTCCAGGTTGCATTCAATTCATCTCATCATGGCGAAGCGGCGGACCACTGGCAAAATGCGGCAAGCTGCCTAATGAGAAGTGGCGAATCGCTGCATTAAAGTTATTTGTTGAAACATTACTACGCCATATTTCGTGCGGAGGTGTTTCTTGATTTTCTTTCTCCAAACTGAACCAAGATGCAAGATTGACCACTGGAATCGTGTAGAGAATCTCACAAGCTTTCGTTGATATAAGGAACGTGCAAATCCGAGGAGCTCGGATCAAAAGATATGACGATCGAAGATTTAGAGCACGGATGCAGGACCAAACGGATTTTGAAATATTTTCCACGCTTCGCCACCTAGGCGACACGTGGCGTGGCTCGATTCGCTAAGAATCTCTCTCCTCCACCTCTTGGTGGGCTTTCTTTTGAAATTTCCTGGTGGGCCCTAGCTGGGACACGTGGCACAATTTTATTGGTTCGGGTCAGTGCTTGAGACTTCACCCTTTGACTTTTTGACCTTTTTCTCCTTGTGACACGTGTCGTGATCTGGCTGGTTCTCGCCCCTTTCGGCTCCTTCGTGTCTTTTTGTCCCATTTGTCCCACTTTGTTTCAGACTGTTTGTGCTCATTTCGGCCGATCCAGCCGGTTCGGGTCTTTTTGTCCCATTTGTCCCACTTTGTTTCGGACTGTTTGTGCTCATTTCGGCCGATCCAGTCGGTTCGGGTCTTTTTGTCCCATTTGTCCCACTTTGTTTCAAATTGTTTGTGCTCATTTCGGCCGATCTGGCTGGTTCGGGTCTTTTTGTCCCATTTGTCCACTGTTTCTGCTATTTGGGCCGCTTTGGAGGCTTTTGGCCCGATCCGCGCCTTGACATCCCAAATGTCCCACCGCTCCTAGGACTAGGACTTAGCCGATTTTCACAATTTTTTCTGGATCAACCTACTTTCCTGGAACTGCAAAACTCTGATGCATGTTATCGAAATTTACCCTGGGGGGGAAATTTTGACAACAATTACATATTGTCATTGTATTCATTCTTATCTTGGATCACCAAGGTCGACAATCGCCCAAAATCTTCTTCACCAATGCACTTTCCTATCACAAGATTCCTTCACGCACTTTTTCTCTCCTAGACATCCTTCTTAAGGCTCTCAATCTTGGGATCCTTATTATTTTTATCTACTACCAATACCCTCATGGTATCCCCGACATCAAATTCTTGCACATAATATCGATGGCCATTTTATTTAAGGAATTACATGCATGTTCATTTGATAGGTACATGGGGTCTACATGTTTGTATTTATTTTTAAGATCT
This sequence comes from Taxus wallichiana var. yunnanensis, assembly GCA_018340775.1. Taxonomy (NCBI): domain Eukaryota; kingdom Viridiplantae; phylum Streptophyta; class Pinopsida; order Cupressales; family Taxaceae; genus Taxus; species Taxus wallichiana. The sequence goes on from CM031240.1 coordinate 1,021,249,989, forward strand.
CTCTTTAACTCCATCACACCGAAGAAATTATCACTTTCCTCGAAGTGGGTTCCTCTATGTGTGTATGCATGGTTCGGATAACATCTTCCCCGGTGCACAAGACCCTCCTTATTTATCCATCACATCCCAACCATATAACTTCTCTGTAGGTTCTGTTCTTTGGAATCACACCCTTTGAATATTTTTTTGGTCATCTCCAAAGTCCATGTGTAGTGATCTTTGAGTCCATCTTTTCCTTACCACCTTAGCCTTTTTTTGTTTTTGGGGTAAAATCACTTGTGTTAGTTCCTCCTTCCATGACCTTATCTTTCTTGAAAACATAGGTGTCATCCACCTCTTTCTCTACCTCTCATGCCTCCTTGAGCATAGGTGAATTTCCCTTCTGTTGGCTCCTTAGCTACTCCTCATTATTTTGGCTAGGTGCTTCTCTTGTCGAGTAATAACTTTCCTTTTTCTACACCACTTTTCTTGCCTCTTTCTTGGACTATTCATGCTCCAACTATTCTAACAAATTTTCATCCTTCTCTTTGTCTCTAGACTCTTATTCATTGCACACTACTTATGTTCCTCCATGCTTGACATTTATCTCTTTTTACCTTCCTTGGGAGGTTGAGAAGTCCATGTGCTATCATCATGTTTCCTTCTTCTGTAATACATTCTCTTTCTGCACGAGTGATCAAGCCCACCTTCTTCTTCTTCTTCTTCTTCCTCGGGATATTTTTCATGTATTCTCTTGAGTGGTGGTACCACATTTCTCCTTGGTTGTGGAAGGCAAGTGTCTATAACCTCCACCTCTATTCCACCCTAGGTTTTTGGTCTCAAAACTACAAAAACTCTACATATCATCCCCTTTATCATGACTTTTAACTTGGGATTCAAGTACAAGGTATCCAAATATAAAGTCTCCAAATATACAGAGCCTAGAGTCATACCTATAGGTGGTGCATAGGGTGTGTCAATCCTAATCCACCTTATCGCATCAAATTTCAACTTCTATGCATCATTTATCTTGTTCGTTATGCACTTGAAATATCTGGCAGTGAATGCAAATGGTAGTTTGCACCATGGACCCATCTCTCCATCCTTCATTCTAAAGCATGCAATATTGTAGTGTTACATCACTACAAAATTTTCTTGAGCTCCAACCTCTAATGATAATTCACACAAAATGCACCATTCATTCTCAAACATTGCACGCAACCTATTGTACCACTTGTCTATCCTAGCCTTATATGTATTAGTGATTGTGCCATCACAAGTATAACTTGAAAAATGAGATCCATGGGACTTATTCATTGGTGGGTGAACCCATATGTCTACATCAAATCCGTATAGGACTCTAATTTCCCATAGTATAATCAATAGGAGGATTGATCCCCAAGTAATTTTTTTTCCCTCTTCATTATGTGCCTTGGCCTCCTCTATTATCCCATTGGCAAGATATACTATGCTATGTTGTATTACATTTTGTGAGCCATTCTATGTGTAATGTATAAGAAATTCTTATTCACATTGGTCCACCTCTCTAACGAACCTAATTTGTATCCTACGAGCCTAATTTGTGAGGTTTGTAAGCTTGTATATACTCATGGCTCTTCCTCCCTTCTCATACTACAACTTAATGGCCAATTCATCAATCTTTGTTTTGGCACATAGTTCTAGTTTCATATCTTCCCATGTACCTCGCAACCCTATAACCTATTCAATAAGTTGGGTTGTGATCCTCATCCTCCGGCCCGTGAAATAAAAATAATCTTCATGTACCCTAGACATGAGCCACTGAAATAGATGTGCAGATTTCATGAAGGACCCTACCTTCTCTAGGTTTCTCCTTACTGAATCATCTACCAAAACTTTCCCTTCCTCATTCTTCTCTGGTAGCTCTTGTAATATGTCCTCCTTCGAGGTCACTTCATTTCTCAGAGTCCTATGATTGAACTCACTTATTTTTCACTTTGGGAGCTATGACTTCCATGTCTAAACCCTAATCACTCCATGGGTACTTGTATTTTTGAATAGATCTCCTCTAATGGGTCCTCAACCTCAACCTCTACCCCCTTTATGTGGGATTTGTTCCTTCCTACTTGGGATGTCGAATCGCTCTCCTTAATTCCATTAACTCAGTAAACTTTTGCCCTGGATATTTTTCTTCACAATTCTTAGTATCACCTCAATACCCAAGCGTTGTAAACCCTAGTTTCTTACAATTAAATTCGTAAAACCCTTTTACTCTGCTCATGACCTAGTTTTGTACCCAACTTTTGGCTCAAACTTCTTTCTTCCCACAAGGATCCATATATAAACACCTTATGCATGCCACTGGTTTTCTTTTCACTTCTCTCACTTTATCATAATAAATCACTCAAGAGCTCAATTTCTAAAGTCTTCTCGCATGCAAAGTAGCAAATAACCTGATTTGCCTCCTTTTATAACCTTTTGTCATTCCACCGACTTACTTTTCGTTATTAGCATGATTTTTCTTGCTTTAAAGTTTTAAAGTTATTTTCCCAATAAAGCATCTTTTCAAATTTTTGCTTTTATCATGTCTTCCTTACGTACGCTATATAGTAATAACCTTCTCAGTGCGCTCACTATTTCATAAGCCACAAACCTCCTCGTGGCGCCCCATGTGCCATAGTACATAATCCTCTATGTCATATACTAAGTAGTTCCTCATGCCACTGTCTTCCTCATGTTACACTATGTGATCCTTTCTCTCGGGTGGTCTTCAATATGAGAAATTTCCTTATTATCCCCATCATTCTTGTTTCTAACGGCACCCTTTTCAAGTTTTCCTTCATACACAATGTATAATTGGCACACCAAAATTATTCCATCATACCACTAAGGTATCCTTTTTCACACTTGTACGAGTTTACCCCACACTAAAAGTACGCATGCTCCTCTACACATGAACTCAATATATAGTATTAAGCTTCTTATACGCAAGTGTGATTATTACCAAAAACAAAGGAACAAAATAAAAAGCATAGAAACAACTGGAAAGAAACACATGAAATAGAAATCTAATCTAAGTGGCAATAATACCTTATTACAAACACCAAGAAGCTTTATTTATAGTAGGGATTCATCCTACTCCCATTAACCGAGCACCATGGTGTCATCCAATGCGTATAACTCGACATGCACCTAATTCAAGTATCTTGGTTACTAAAAAGGTCCCAACCAATGTATCTTCAATTTCCTAGGTGGTGCACAAACTTGGAGTCATAGAGAAGGACCTATTATCCAATCTTCCCCTCGTAAAAACTTGGATCAAACACGACCTTCCACACTAGAGAAATGAAGAGGTCGGTTCCAAAATCAATCCCAGAGTGAAATGACTCAAAGCAAAGCAACATAACCGTGGAAGGTGCCATGTGTCAACTTAGTGCACCTTAAAAAGGTGTGACAAAAGCAGAGACCCTAGGGATGCGCTTTCCCCCACGTGGATCTCAACACATATAGTGGATAATTTATAGACTCCAAACCCAAGGCAATGTTCACTCGAGGCCCGAATCGGCTAAGTATAAAAATTCTAGGGGAAGCCTCCACATGTCTCATTCATGCAACTTCAAAGGTGCAACAAAAGTGGGGTCCCCAAATGAGCACAGAGTTGTCCATGTGGTCGAGCTCCGAGAAAGTTACACTATCCGTTGAAAATTCTAAGCATGGGAAGAGCCAAAACAAGCCTCCACATGTCTCATCATCACAACTTCAAAGGTGCAACGAAAGTGGGATCCCCCAATGAGCGTAGGCTCTCCACATAGTTAGGGCTGAGAAAGGAAGAACCAGTCGTTGAAAATTCTAAGCATGGGAAGAGCCAACAGAAGCCTCCACATGTCTCATCAGTGTAACTTCAAAGGTGTGACAAAAGTGGGGTCCATAAATGAGCACAGGCTCTCCACATGGTCGAGATCCCGAGAAATTTTCACCGCCATTGAAAATTATAAGCATGGGAAGAGTCGGCAGAAGCCTCCACATGTCTCATCAACGCAACTTCAATGGTGTGACAAAAGTGGGGTCCCCAAACGAGCACAGGCTCTCCATGTGGTTAAGGCTGCAAAATAGGAAGAACCAAGCCGTTGAAAAGTCTAAACATGGGAAGAGCTAAAGGAATCCTCCACGTGCCTCATCGGTGCATCTTCAAGCGTAAAATCCAAAGGAAAGTCCCCAAATGTGTGTTGGCCCTCCACGTGTCTAGGGTCCAACATAGTTGCTCCTAAATAGAGGGACTTAGCCAAAACACAAAGAAAGTAGAGCAGGCTCATGAATGATGCCAAGTGTCCAACCATCGTAACTTCAAGAGTGAAAGGAGGGGTAAAGTCTTAGAATCGCAGGGTTTCCACATGGAGCTAACTACAAAGGTCCCACCCAAAAAGGGGTTTTGACATTATATATAGTGGGGCCCTTTACTCACCCAAGGGAATGAAGTAGCATGTTTGTGGATGGTGCCAAGTGTCGACATGATCGCATTCCCAAGACCCTAAAAGGAAAAAAATCTTAAGAATGTGCGGGCTTCCACGTGGATCTTGCACGGATAGACTCCAAACCCAAAGTAGTTTGGATATGATCATAACTTTCGAATGGAAGCTCATATTTGAGCAAGAGAGGAATTTTTAGAAGCTATCGACATCTGCTACTCAACTATGACTGGATATTTTAAGGTTTTCAAGCTTCTCACCTACCACCATAATGAAGTATGGGATTCCTTTCTTTCCCAACAAGGAACAACACATGGAGGCATGGGTTTTAGTAGTAGAACCCATCATTATTGTAGGTGAATTCAATGCATTTCTTGGGTAGTTGAGGGAGGATTTTGAAATTCTCTTCCCTTTCTCTTTCATTCTTCCTATATATTATAAGGAGGGGCATTTTTCTAGGGGTTGTTCATCTTTTCTCTCCTGCCCCCTCTCTCTTTCTTCGCTAGGGTCGAATGTGGAGCTTAAGCCTCCTCTCTTTGCTTTGTAATGGTGTTTTTGCCTCTTGCCCACTAATGATGTACTATGTGAACTCATGGAGCAATAAAATATATTTCGTGATGTATTTTGTCCATCCTTTTCTTATTTTATTATCTCTTCTTACCTCTCATCATTTTAGGGTATATTGTGCATATCTCTGATGTCTATTACAGTTTTGGGAGCTGTGTTTAATGGGTTGAAGTGGTGTTCTGTGTGAAATTTATCTTTGGTCTGTGATGTATTTTATCCATCCTCTCCATTTCTCACCTCTCTCCATTTCAGGAAGTTGGATTTGTGATCAACAACTTCCTTTTCTAGTGTATCACCGCTTTAGTGTAGGTCTGTTTTCATGCATTTCTCTTTCTCTCCCCGATCCTTGAAGGGTATATTAGGATTAGATATTTTACCTGCATTAGAGTAGCTTATGGAAGGTAGTTTAGGAAGAAGAATTAGGATTTCTCCAGAGGACCATCTCAAGCCCACAAGTCCCACATCTTGAGAGATGGTCCAATGTTATGCAGATTTCACTGATGCCCCATTCAAAATTAGGCCATTTAGAGGGTACTATGATTCTACATCACAGCTTTGACACGCCCGGTGGGATTGGTTTTAAGCACCTTACCACTTCATTTCATCAAGTTGATGTGTTCTTAGTGAGATTCAACCTTTAGAGGCACATGTAAAGCACATCTGGTAACTCCATCTAGTCAACAACCCATTCTCTAAGTTACAGAATTTCCTTCCATCCATTTCCACCCATTCTTCTTTCCACATCTTCCATCTTCTACCATTCATGAAGTTATGCAATCATGGCTTCATTCCCATCTTGGAATTCACACTTGCAGCAACAAAGAATGCAAACACCTCCAATGTATTTCTCATCTCCTCCAAATCAGCATTATGATCAGATTCAGAACCATTATGCTTACCCATATGAGCAATGTCAAAACCAGTTTGGTTATGAAACATATCAGGAACAAGGGTATGCATATAATGAAAATAGTTAAATGGAGAATGTTGATCTGTTGGAAAAGATTCAAAGAATGGAGGTAACATGGTTTAATCCAAGGCTACAACACAAATTAATGCATTCAAAATTGGTCACACAACATCTTGTCCATGGGAAAGCCCTTTTCCAAGACACTATAGCCCAGGAGAAGCTTGACTTCATGGTTGAAATTTTGCCTCAACTTGCACAATGGACTAAGGAAATAGAGGCCTATGAGCTTGGTGCCAGAAAACCTTGTCAATGGGTAATTCCACCACCTCATAGCTTTTATTTTCCTCTTTCTCAATCAGTATCATCACAATAGTGTCATGAGTCTAGTTTCTCACTTACTTCCCCTAGTGTTGAATTCACTTCTCCATCTTCTAGTCTCCCATCCCATCTTAATTTCTCTACCCTTTTCCCTTCCAAATCCAAGTCCCTCCACAATAGCACAAATCAATACCTTCCCCTCCATCACGAGATAAACAAACAACCCATGGATACCCCACCCACCACTTCTCCTCTTTCCTTCCCAATTCCATGTCGAGAAGAGACTCAAAATCTAGTCAAGGGAGAAGCAAGAGAAGAGGAAAGAAAAGAAGAAATGATTAGAAGCTTGGTGAGCTTGGCTCTTAGATTTAGGATTGATAAAATCCCCTTGATGGAGAAACCCATGGAGGAGGTTGAGGTCAAGCCACAAGTGGTGGAAGCTTTGGCTATAACAAAAGCGAGGGAAGAAGTAGGTACTCCAAATCCAAAAGAGGAGGAGTGCATTCTGGTTGTGGAGGAGAACCATATAGTTCCAGAGGTTTCAAGTATAGAGTATGCCATAGAAGAACCTTTAGTTCTTCCTCCCACTTCATCCCCTTTAAACTCTAATTTTGAAGAAGAGTTTGAGCTTTCAAACTTCATGTTTGAAGATGAGGGGAACCATGGTGAGAAATTTGTAGATTATGATGACACCATGAGGAGGTCAACACACGCAGCAAGACAACGAGGAGGTAGATTATCTATCTAACTTGGAGGATTTCTTTGATGGAGAGGATCCCGAGGAGATCACATCATTTTCTCCTCCATCATCCACCTTCCAAGCACATGATCCATTGTCACGAAGGAGAGCATTCAATTGCAGCAGCCTGCATTTCACAATAGCCCTATGGAACCAAGGTTGGAAAATTTAAATCTTCCATGTTATCCAAAGAAGGAGGAAGACAACAAAGATGACACACATTACATACTAGTCATCAAGGCAAAGAATCAATTTCTTGCAGAAGCATTGTAAAGAAAAAATCAACATGCAAGTAGCGTCTTTTTCAAGAAGGTCTGCAGAAGACTCCATTTTAGAGTTGAATTTCAAAGCAATGGGAAAACTTCATGGATCAGACCATGCCCAATAAAATACTTGGCTTCATTGGAGCCAAAAGAGGATTTTCCACTAGTCATGCTTGCTCCTGAGCATGAGGATGAGTTTCAAAGTACCAAGGATCAGTTGCAATGCCTCTTTAATCCAAATGTAGAGAAACTAAAAGAGGTATTTGTCTTGTTTCCAATTGATACCTTGATGATTTGGGTGGAGGATCGACCTCTTGTCATTTTTTCACTCATAATAATAGCCATGTTTAGCTCCAAATCAGATACATGGCTGCCTATTTTGAGAAAGGGAAGCTACTTCTCCCTGCTAGTTGCAAGATTTGTTTGAGTCCCCTTTACTTCCAGGTTAGCGTAGAGTAGGTAGGTTTGCTTTCAACAAGAAGTTCTCGTTACACACCCTACATGTCTTACTTAAGAAATGTATTTTTCATCTTTTGTACCTTTCTTTTTTTTTATTACTTGATCTCAAGTGCATCATACCCTTGATTGTTAGCGTAAGAACCTCATATTCACATGTAATTAGTTGCTACTTTTAAAAGAAAGAAAATGCAGAGCAACTAAAATTAGGTTTTGAGACAGACTCCTTTTCCCAATAGGTGAATTCTGTGTCATGAAAATTTTCTACTCTCAGAAATCTCATCTTCAATATTTTCTTATGAAAATTAAGAGTGTGGATAATGCGGAGCAAGCTCAAGATCACCAAGTGCAAGTAGTCGGGTTCAAGTTTCAAGAAAAGATCAATATCAAGCTATCATTCATGACTCCATGCCCAATGGATACTTCAAGGCCACTGATCACTTCATCTAGTAGGAAGATGTCCCCATGAGTCACCAAATTGTTATCAATTTTTCCCCTCAGAAAAAATTGATAAAACACGACCTTCCACACCAAATAAATGAAGAGGTCAATTAATTCAAAATCAATCCTAGAGTGAGCTAACTTGAAGAAAAGCAATAGAACCATGGAAGGCACCACATGTCAGCTTAGTACACCTTCAAAAGGTGTGAAAAAATAGGAGACCCTAGGGATGTGCTTGCCCCCCACATGGATCTCAGCACATATAGTGGATGATTTAAAGACTCCAAACCCAAGTTATGTTCACTTGAGGCCCGAATTGGCTAAGTATAAAAAGGGCCAGTGGAAGCCTCCATGTGTCTCATCAGTGCAACTTCAAAGGTGTGATAAAAGTAGGATCCTCAAATGAGAATAGGCTCTCCACATGGTCAGAGCCTGAGAAATTTTCATTGGCCATTGAAAATTCTAAGCATGGGAAGATCCAGTGGAAGCCTCCACGTGTCTCATCGATGCAGCTTCAAACATACAAAAAAATTGGGGTCCCCAAACGAGCAGCACATGCTCTCCACATGGTTAGGGCCCGAGAAAGGCGAATCGAACGTTGAAAATTATAAGCATGGGAAGATCTAGTAGAAGCCTCCATGTGTCTCATCAATGCAACTTCAAAGGTGTAAAAAAGTGGGGTCCCTAAATGTGCACAGGATCTCCATGTGGTCAAAGCCGAGAAAGTTACACTCGCCATTGAAAATTCTAAGCATGGGAAGATCCAGTGGAATCCTCCATGTGTCTCATCAGCGTAACTTCAAAGGTGTAACAAAAGTAGGGTCCCCAAACGAGCGCAGGCTCTCCACGTGGTCAGGGCCCGAGAAAGGCAAAACCAGTCGTTGAAAATTCTAAACATGGGAAGAGCTAACAGAAGCCTCCACATGCCTCATCGGTGTAACTTCAAGGTAAAATCCAAAGGCAGGTCCCCAATGTGTGTTAGCCCTCCATGTGTCTAGGGTCCAACATAGTTGCTCCTAAATAGAGGGACTTAGCCAAAACAAGAAAAAAGCATAGCAAGCTCACAGACAATGCCAAGTGTCCAACCATCGCAACTTCAAGAGTGAAAGGAGGGGATAAAGTATTGAAGCCCACAGGGTTTCCACGTGGAGCTAACTATAAAGGTCCCACCCAAAAAGGGATTTTGACATTATATATAGTGGGGCCATTTACTAACCCAAGGAATGAAGCAAAGATGTTCGTAAACAATGCCAAGTGTTGGCACGTCGCATTCCCAGGACCCTAAAAGGAAGCAAAAATATTAAGAATGTGCGAGCTTCCATGTGGATCTTACATGATAGACTCCAAACCCAAAGTAGTTTGGAGATGATCATAAATTTTGACTGGAAGCTCATATTTGAGCAAGAGAGGACTTTTTGGAAAGCTCTTGATGTCTTCTACTCAACTATGACTGGATATTTTAAGGCTGTCAGGCTTCTCACCTACCACCATAATGAATTATGGGCTTCCTTTCTTACCCAACAAGGAACAAAGCACATGAGGCATGGTTTTGTAGAGAACCCATCATTGTTGCAGCAGAATTCAATATGTTTCTTGGGTAGTTGAGGGAGGATTTTGAGATTCTCTTCCCCCTTCTCTTTGATTCTTCCTACATATTGTAAGGAGGGAAATTATCTAGGGTTGGTCATCTTTTCTCTCCTACCCCCTCTCTCTTTCTTTTCTAGGGTCGAATGTGGAGTTTAAGCCTCCTCTCTTTGCTTTGTAATGGTTTTTTCCTACCTCTTGCCCACTAATGATGTACTTGTGTGAACTCATGGAGCAATAAAATCTGTTTCGTGATGTATTTTGTCCATTCTTTTCTTATTTTATCGTCTCTTCTCACATCTCATGATCATAGGTATACTGTGCATATCTCTAATGTCTATCAGTAGGTTTTGGGAGTTGTGTTTAATGGGTTGAAGTGGTATTCTATGTGAAATTTATCCTTGGTCTATGATGCATCTTGTCCATCCTCTCTAATGATCACCTCTCTCTATTTCAAGCGAGTTGGATTTTGATTTGTAACTTCCTTTTCTTGTGTATCACCACTTTAGTGTAGGCCTGCTTTCATGCATTTCTCTCTTTGATCCCTTAGAAGGTTAGATTAGGATTAGATAGTTTGCTGCATTAGAGTAGTTTATGGCAGTAGTTTAGGAAGAAGAAGATGGCTTTCTTTAGATGACCATCTCGTGCCCACAAGTCCCATGACTTGAGATATGGTCCAATGTTATGCATATTTCACAAGATGCCCCATTCAAAATTAGGCCATTTAGAGGGTGTTGTGATTCGCATCAATAGGACCATCTTACCATCTCGTAAATGTCTTGTTCTTTATGTGCCTATCATATCAAGCATTCTATCTCATCTTCTCATTCTTCTATCTCTAATGTGTAATAAATAAGCACCACTCTTCTAATTACATTAGTTTTTCAATATGCTCTTTAATAGTGTGTTCATCATCCAATCTACTGCCATACACATACACAGGAAAGGTAACATGAATTCAACTCGGGAGCACAAAATTTGTGCCAAACACCAACCGAAAAGGTTTGTCCTTATTCAACCTTTTATAAGTGGTCCTGTAATCCCAAATTATGGATGACACTTTATCATCCCAATCCTTTCTTCCAACATCACATATTTTTGTCAATATTTGTCCCAAGATCTTGTTGAAAGCTTCTATAGTTCCATTAGCTTATGGGTGATAAGGAGTAGTTTTATTGTGTGTTACCATAATCTCCTCTAATAAAATTCTAATTGTATCATTTAAGAAATTAGTTCCTTTATCACTTGTAAAGCTTAATGGACAACCATACCTGATAATAATGTTCTCCCATAGAAACCTTGTTGTTGTAGTTATAGTAGAGTCCTTTATAATATTTTCCTCTTCCCACCTTTTCGTAGTTTGTGCAAGTAATAATGTAGTGTGTGTCAATCCTATATGTAGGTGGTGCAATAGGTCCTATAAATTCAATAGCCCACTTCTCAAAAGGTTTCATTCTCGTAATAGGTCAAAGTGGCATCTCATCTCTATGTTCAGATTTCCAAAGTTCGACAATGATCACATGCTCTCACATATTCCTTGGTATCCTTATATGAAGTCTCCCACAAGAGGCCAGCCATAAGGATCTTGCACGTATCCGTATCACTGCCGCATAATTTCCTCCTACTATACTGCCATGAGCCTCCTCCATAATATCTTTGCACTCATGTTCAAGTACACAATGGTGCAAGAATTCATCATGGCCCATTTTTATAAATCTCCCCAATCAACTCGATAAGGTTTTGCATGTATAGCAATTTGTTTCTTCTTCAATGTCTTCATTCCTTCTTTGTGCCAACCTAGTGCACAAACACATGGCTATATCCTTCAAATTTGTGGGTGCGCATTTCAACCTAAAACTTGTGAATCTAGCATAATATCTTTAATTCTTTGCACATCCTTGACAAAATTGATCTCGTGATAAATGGTCGAGCCCTAAATTTCTTTTCCCTAGCTTTATAACAATTGTGAATTCAAACTCTTAAAAAAAATTACCCATCTATAGATACGCCCCTGCAAAACATGTTTGTTGACTAAGTACTTTAGTGAGATATGATTTGTATAGAAGATAAACAGGGTAGCCGAGGTAAGTATTGTCTAAATTTTTTGAAGCACGTAAATCATAAACAAGACCTGCCACCGTGTTGTTTTATAATTCTACTATGTGGGTGTCAACTTCCTCGCTTGAAAATTAAATAGGATGATCCAAAATTCCTTCTTCGAGTTACACCAACATTGTTCCAATTTCCATTCTCGAAGGTGTAAATGTGTACATGAAATGGTTTGTCCCATGAAGGAAAGTGTAAAATGGGTGTAGTGGTAAGTCGTTCCTTCAATATCTCAAACATCACTCGCACACCCGAATAAAATTTCCATTTATCCTTGAGAAAATATTTCGGGGCATGGAAATCTTTGCATATCCCTTGATAAATTACTGTAATAGCCCATATGTCTTAGAAATCCATGCACTTCACTCTAATTGGTAGGTTCATCTAAACCCAAAATCATGGCTATCTTAAATCAGGTCCAACAATAATCCTTCCGCAAATGATGGGCCTAAATAGAGTTTCAAACAAGCAGTAGCAAAGATGCACTTTTTAAAGTTAAAAGAGATGCATAATCACCTACATATATCAAACATGAGCCTCAAATTATCACATTGATCCTTGACTAAGCCATACACCATCCAATCATCCAAATACACTTGCAAGAAATTATGAATAAAATATTTAAATAATTATATAACAATGCGCAAGAATACCATCACATATTTTTCAAATCAAAGGGCATAACTAAATATGTAAAATAGCCCCACTCAAGAGTAAAAGTGTTCTTCTCCTAATCTTGTTTCGCAATGGGCACTTGGTGATAGCCTAAAAACCATCTCAGTAATAGAATATATCTCATGCCCGTAAACTCCTTCCAAAATATCCTCTATGAAAGGGGTGGGAAAATGATCTATGAAACATGAAGCATTCAACTCTCTCGTATTCCACAAAAATCCTAATCCGCCCATCCTTCTTGATACTAATAACCATAGCGCTAACCCATTCGATTCTTCAATTGACTCAATAATTCCAAACCTGAGGATCTTATCAATTTCTTCTTTCACCTCACGTGCAAGTTAGGAATCATCCTATAATGCCTCTTCCTAACCATGCGATGTGCCTTATTTCAATTTTATCTTCATCTTTCCTAAGGAAGGATGAAAACCTTTTAATTCATGGTAACCTCTTGGAAAGAGATCCTGAAAGTTGTACAAAAGTTCTATGATCTTGTATACTTCCTTTTCTGACCAATAATCCCCAATGATTGCTTCCTTAGGCTCACCCTTTATGAAAATCATTGATCGATAATATATTTCTCTAAGGTGAAGGCAAATAAAGGATGCATGCACTGGAGAAAGGTACATTTGAGATAGCGGAAGAATAGTAGAATGAGCGTGTGCCAGAACAATTTGAATTCAAGACTTAGCCGTTTTGTGGATAAGGGCTATTTTTTGAGATAGCATGTGGAGCACACAAAGACTTGAATACTTTTGGTCCACACAATGGAAATTTGGGAACAAGCGACAGCTGAGCGTCATGCATAGTTTAGGCTAATAATAGGATTTCTACTCAGAGTTAACTATATGAAGTCTATTGTTAGAGAAATTACATGTGTACATCTTATTGTAAAGGCGTGTGGCTATTATTAGCATGTGACCTATTTTGAGAAGTGCATAAGCGGTGAAGGGAAAGTACCCACCCCTATACATATGTATTGATTTGCGGGGTTAGAGTGTGGAAATACTATGGTAGAGTTATGTTGCTAGTTTTGCACTTTTGACTCATGAAGATACTTATGTAATGTAAGAAGATTTTGTGTTTTATAGTATTCAATACAATGGATAATATTGGTTGGATAATGGTGTTGAATATGACTGAATCTGGTTCTTGCATGGTAGATCTTGTTATAGTCATTGTTTAGTTCATTCTATATCTATTCTAAGAAATAGATCTATTTTATGCACTGTGTGTTATTTACTATTGATAATGAATCTAGATATCTATATGCACCATCATGCTAACATTCTATATAAGTAACTCTAAAGAGGGACCCGTGCCTTTATGCATTTCGGTGAGCGCTCAACTCGTTGAATGATGTACAAATGTGCCTAAGTCATTTCTTCAAATTTTAGGTTGTATCCTTGGTTCCATTACTCGAACCTCTTTTCCAATTATTTTCGTGGATGTTGTGTGATGACGACGTACTCACTTGACCTTGGAAAGTGTTGAGGAGTGGATAATAGATATGGAATAATATTACACTCGGAGAGATTCAGCACTATATCTAGGTTTGATGCACGTGTGTCGGTCGAGTAGAATTGGTATGACTCCTTATATGAGAGATTTTTTTCTATCTTCCCAATAGAGTTATACGATTCACTAGTTTTTTACGCGTCTAAACGTAATCGGAGGTTTTACACACTTATCTGGATGCAAGAAAAAATTTAGGCCCTCTATGATGTTTATCTAATTTGGACGCATGCTATGGACACTTGGTTCCGTGGTTTTCTAAATAGCTTTATTTTGGAGTACTTAATTTCCACTTATTCTTACATAGAGGTAACTACATTTTAGTTTTTACGTTATCCCAGGGATCCTATCTACAGGAATTCCACTAGCAATCAAAATCTTGTTGGTAACCCTTAATTTGGAAGAGAAGTCGATGGCTAGCTAAACCCCACCACTCGTGGGGGAAGGAGTAGGTGTGGTGAAAGATGGAAGACCTATCGGTAGAGACACAAAGAGAAGAAATGCATCTTAAGTATAATGAGGTGTGCGAGAGGGATTTAGGGAAGTAGTGTAAGATTGTAGAATGGATGGCATTGAGGAGAGAGATGGCTTGTGAAGGATTTGGAGCTCACATAGAGGATGTAGAGCCAGAGCATCTAGAACTCTAGCATTTGGGAAAGGATAATAGGGAACCCTCATCAAAGCATCTTATGAGAGAGTGTCTAGCCCTTGCACTTGGTTTTCCAAGGAATCTACACTGTAACCTATCACTTGTGCTTGGTTTTCCATTTTCTAGTATAACCAGAGTAGTCAAAGAAGCTAGTTTTGGTAGTAGAGTATCAAGAGGTAGAGTGGACTTATCAAAGAAGTTCGTGAGTGAATCATTTAGCAAGTGCATTTATGGCACGACATACATCTTCCCTGTTATTTGGAGGACCAATTGGAGGAACCTTTTCAGTGCATCATCGGCATAGAACACAAGAGCGTAAAAATTTGGACTCTCATCGGGAGGAGCACAACTTTGTAGACTATAGGAGTTCAGTTTAGCACCACTGTTGGGACACATGGTAGTGCATCCTCTGGTCCAATTCCTACTACAAGTGGAGGATCAGGTGGAACAAGTAACTCGGGATTTGGAAGATCTGGTGGATCTGGAGGCAGAGGTAACACATGAGGTTCTAGATTTGGTGGGCATGGTCCTCACCAGCCCCAGAATATTTACATGGAGATGTCACTTCATCTCCCAGAGTATAGGGAATGGAAGATGTTGTTGAGCATGTATATATGTGTGAGATATTGTGGTGTGCGAAAGGAAATAAAGCTTCAAAGAACAAGGCCAATTAGTTTGTAACTATGTCAGGGATGCGTGCATAATTAGTATAGAAATTTTGACCCTACTCAAACTTGTGTGGATTATATAGTGTTACGAGATGCCTTCATTAAATAGTTTTTATATCCCCGAGTTCGAGCGAAAAAGTATAAACGCACTCAAGGACATCGATTAGGCCACTACTAAAAGTGTCCAGAATATAATGCTCATTTCAAAACACTCTTGTCTAAACTATCATATGATATCCATACAAGTCAACATGCACAGTCATTTTCGGAGGCTTGTTTACACCTATTAGGAGGGCACTTTCACATAAGACTTATACACACCCACACGAGGCACTTGAAGAAGCTTTGTATGCTTTGAGGTAGTTGCAGTATAGACCGGAGAGAGCCCATTCCCTGGAAGCTCATATTAGCAATGGCAAAGTAGTTGGAGAAATTATCAGCCAATACAACACATGAGACATGTAGTGGAATTTGGTGCACAAATTATGAAGTAGAGGGGCATACTAAGGATAGTTTCCCTCATAGATTACTGTGCTCCTTGTTATTGGAATGTGAGATATGTCATTTGGACCATCATGCAAGCCACTATCCATTATTACAACGTGTGGTAAGAAAGAATGTGTCCTGCTACTGTAAAATTTATTGATCCACGACTCACAATACTAGAAGATTATAGGTTGATTGATCAGATCCATGATGCCATTGATATTGGTGTATGACAGACGAGGGTTTTGAATAACTCTAAGGATAAGGGTGAGTGACATGATCATGATCACACTCAAGGGTGATATGATCAAAATGAAGGGAACTTTGAGGGAGGTTGTGGTAGAGGTTGAGGATATCATGGTGGATTTAGAGGTCGACATCATGGCAAAGTGGATGAGGTGAGTTCCCTCATGGAACATGTTATACATGCGGATCCCCTAACCATTACAGGCATGAATGTCCTCATAACATTACTTTTTATTTTTACTTGGAAGAATCATAACTATGAAGAGTGTCCAAAATTATATGAACATCTGAGCAAGAAGTAAAAACAAGAGAACAAGAGCGTAATGATGGTTAGGATATAGCACGCCTTAGAAAACCAATGGATACCAAAGTTAGCACCGTATTCTGAGGTAGTACTTGTGAAGATTACTACATGCATTGATGTTGCACACACCAAAGAAGCACTGCAACAAAAGCCTACCATCACTAAGGAGTAAGTTTTACATGCAAAATAACCAGACCCTACACATCAGAAGGAGGTTTATTAGGAAACCATGGAGGTACTTAGAAATCTGCAGGGTGAAATACATTGTTTAAAGGAACAGTCACAGAAGTTGGAGTAGAAGAAAGTAGCTGAGACTTTCCAGTCAGATGTTGATGATCTAAAGGAAGTATGCAAGATTTTGCGTCAGGATAACAATATTCCATTACTATGGAGTTTGTTGAAAGGAAACACTCTGCATGCTAGTATTGAGACCAGACAACAAATTTTGCATGCTAATCTCCCTCCCCATAGCTTGGATTATGACAAGGATATCACTCTGAAATATTTTGTGGATGGATGGCTTTTGAGAAATATTTTTACCGACACGGGTATAGAAGTGAACCTCTATTATAGCCATCTTCCAATGTATTGCATATGGTAAATCAAAATAAGGTCATGCCAATTGGAGTATTGAAGGATGCATCTATTACTATACAAGGGGCCAAGTTCACTGGGGACTTTGAGGTATTAGCGCTTGTAGAAGTAGACAACTTCCCACTCTACTTGGGTGCCCTTAGTGCTATGCAAATAATGTTGATCTACAATTCAATAAGAGATATATCAGTTTTGAGAACAAGGAAGAGTGATTTATTATCCCTTTGATAGATGAGAAATCCACACGTTATGTTGAGCCCTTAAGTGAAGAAGACTCAATGCAATTTATGTCTACATCATTTGAGATCCGTAAATGCTTAAGCCATCTAAGGAAGGAATTCTCCACCGGATGATGAAAAGGGTATCGGTTATACTACAAGTATCACATGTGACAATTGGGCATAATGAGCTTACAATATAGTTTGGCACAGTCGAAATGTAGCTGCACGTGTAAGCAAACCGCATTATGTTAGGAGATTAGAAGCATCCTATACCCCCATACACTAGCAAAGGAAACCCTAAGGTATTCCTATGAGCCATAGAGGTACAGTGGAAGGATCAAGTGGACAAAAGTAATATGTTAGTGTATACCCTACGTGGCACGGAGTGCACTTAGTGACAGCCATTCATAAGGATAATCTCATAAAATGGAGAGAAGTAAGAATTGCTCTATCGACCTGGTTTTTTAGGTGTAATGCAACTACTCAAATATGTGAATATCATGGTACTAATATTATTTAGCACCATGTTTAGTATTTTTAGAGACTCTGATGCGAGAGGGGCGGAAGATTTACCACCTTTGTTGTGGGTACACAAACTTTATTTCACCTTGTGACGTTGTGCACGTGCTTGGTATGTTTATGTGAAGCTGCATAGGAGATTGGAAATTGGCAAGACTTGATTACAGGAATGATCCAAACTTTTGAATACTTCTCCACTAAACCTCTAGTGAAAGAGGCATTACAAGTTATGGAGTGATTGACTATGGGAGATAGTGTAAAGGCAAAATAACTCATTTAGGAGTTATTTGGTGAGTCATATCTAGAATCACCTTTTGAGGAAGTAGATGATACTAATACAAAATTTCTTGAGCGTTCTTGCCTAGAGAAGGTGAAAGGAAAGATGATCTTTATGGTGGATGATGAAGAAGTGGAACAATTATACATAGATCATTCAAAGGGTACATGTGAGGTCTTAGATTGTGTGGATGAGAATGTTCGCGCCTACCGTGAACCTATGAAAACAATGAAAGTAAACATTGGCATGGATTTTGAACCTTAGGAGGCCATAATTAGAGATTATTGGTTTGACTCTGAAGTGGCTAAGATAATTGAGTTACTATGCAATTTCTAGGACTTGTTTCCTAAGGGCTACCATGAGTTGAAAGGGGTGCATGAATCTTTGGGTGAGATGAAAATTAAGTTAAAGGAAGGTGTGCACCCAGTTAGGAAGAGACCTTATAGGATGAACCCTAACCTATACATAAAATTTAAAGAAGAAATAGACAAGATGTTGGAATCTGGCATTATTGAGCCCATAGAGGAATTAGAGTGGGTCAACCCTATGGTGATCAATGAATAAAGATGGAAGAATAAGGATTTTTGTGGACTACAGGGAGTTGAATGTTGCATGTTTGATTGATCCTTTACCTACACCATTTACCCAGAGGAAATATTGGAAGTTGTTGCGAGGTACAAAATTTACTCTTTTACAGATGGATTCTCCGGTATCATCAAGTAAGAATTGCTAAGGAGGATCAAGAGAATACAACTTTTACTATTGAATGGGGAAGTTTTGTGTACATAGTGATGCCCTTTGGATTGAATAACCCACCCACGGTATTTTCATGTATTGTGGTTCAAGCCTTCCATGATTTAATTCACAAATTATTACCAGTTTACTTGGATAATTGGACTGTGTATGGGCTAATCAAGGATCATTGTGAAAATTTTTGGTTAATTTTTGAGAGGTTCAGATAGTTAAGAATCTCTTTAAATATCAAGAAGTGTGTATTTGCTACACCTTTTGGAACTTTTTTAGGGCATATCATTTGCAAGGAGGGTTTGTTAGTAGATCCAGCTAAGGTTGCAGTCATTTTAGGCTTGGAGGAGCCTACCAATCAGAGTGAGGTGCACGGATTCTTGGGCCACATAGGCTATTACAGAAAATTTATCAAATGATATGCTAAGATTGTTGTGCCCTTGGAGGAGTTATTAAAAGGTAAAGGGAAGTTCTATTGGGGAGAATCAGCAGCAGCGCGCATTTAAAGCGCCCGAAAGAGAGGCTTACTAAAGTGCCTATTTTACATTTTCCTTCATGGAATATACCCTTTCATGTACATGTGGATGCCTCTGGCATGGCCATTGGCACAGTTCTAGCTCATCTAAGAGAAGGTATTATAGATCATCCTCTATGTTTTTCTAGTAGAAATTTTACTCCTGCAAGGAATGCAATTAAACAACTACGGAGCGCGAAGCTTTATTAATGATCTATGTGCTTTGCATAAGTTCATACCATACCCGATAAAGCAAGACCTTTTGTGTTCTATACAAATCACATAGCATTGAAATATTTTGTAAATAATCCCATTTTACAAGTTTGCATATGTCGATGGGTTCTATCATTCAAAGAGTTTGAATTTATAGTTGTGGTAAAGCCGAGGTAAAAGTAATTACGGCCCCGGACTACTTATCAAGGATTCATTCAGAGAGGAGACATGAGTATTGAAGATACAATGTTGGATGCACATTTACATAGGTTTAACTGTGTGCCCTCGTAGTTAGAGGATATTTTTGTCTATTTATGCACATGTATGGCACCAAAAGGGATGAAATCCTTGAAAAAGAAACAACTTGAAATTCATGCCACACCTTTTATGTTTAAGCGGTGGTGACTTATACAAACTAGGTAAAGATAGATTATTGTGTCAATGTGTACTAGAGCATGAGTGCATGGAAATCATGGAGGAGGCTTGTGGCGGTATTACAAGTGGACACTATGTAGGTGATGCCACCGCACACAAGATTCTACTCATTGGTTTATGGTGGGAAACCTTGTACAAGGATTACAAGGAGTATTGTAAGGCGTGTGATCACTATCAACACCTTGGAAAACTTGGGTAGAGAGATGAAATGCCTTTGAGGCCCATTACTAGTGCAGAGCCTTTTGAAAAATGGGCAATATACTTTGTGGGTCCTATTTCCCACTTGCACAAAGAAACTGGATCACGCTACATCATCACTTGTACATATTATCTTACAAGGTGGGTGGAAGCAACACCTACAAAGAATTGTAAAATGGATATAGCAGTAGAAGGTTCTTGTGGGAAAATATTCTTACTAGGTATGGATGTCCTTTGAGTTTGACAAGTGATAGGGGCACTCATTTCCTGAATGTGACAATCAGGATATTATTGGATGAATTTATGGTCGCACACCACAAGAAAACACCGTATCACCCTCGTAAAAATTGACTGCTTGAGGCTTTGAACAAGATATTGAGCTAGACTTTGACAAATATTTTTGATGTTGGAAGGATAGACTAGGATGATAAATTTTCTATTGTACTTTGGGCATATAGAACAACATATAAATGGTTAAATAAGGAAACACCCTTTCGGTTGGTATATGACACAAAATTATTTTTCCCATGGAATTCATGTTACCTTTCTTTGTGTATTGCATGGAAGCGGAGGTCTAGGATGAGAAAGAATAGGAAGAAAGAATTGAAAAATTGATACACTGGATGAGAAGCATGACATAATACATTGGAGTCAGAAGCAAGAAAAAGCCAAGAAGGCATGGCATGACATGCACATCAAGGACAAGAAGCTTGAGCTTGGGTAGATGGTACTTATTTATTATTCAAATTTTTATGCCACTTAGGAAAGCTTAAGGTGCATTGGTTGGGACCGTATGTTATCATTCATATACTTGAATCGTGTTTGCCAATTAGAAGCGCTTGATAGCACATGGTTACCTAGTTACTTCAATGAGATTAGGTTGAAGCCCTACTATAAATAAGCCTTCTTGGTGTTTGTAATAAGGTAGTATTTCCATTTAGATTAGATTTCCTTATTGTATTTCCTTTAATGTGTTTCCTTCTTCATCGCTATGCTTTTTCAATTTAGTTCAATGTTTTGTGTAATAAGTGCGCTTGCACGCCTGTGTGATTGTAATCAAGTGCTTTTATAAGTAGAGGACTGCACATACCCTTAGTGTGGGGTGGTTTTCATTCAAAGATGGGTATGCATAAGGAAATACTGGTGCAGGTGATTTCTCTTGTTAGAAAGTGCGGATGGTATGGAAAGGTGCTACTAGAAAGAAAATTACTCCTAAAAGAAGATCATAGTTGAAAAAAATGCCCAGTATAACGCGAGGTAAGTTGCGACCATGGAAACTACTTAAGGTAAGGCACCGTGGCGAGATACTTTGGCACAAGCAAGTGCACAAAACAATGTTTTTGGCCAAAAGGTAGAAAGGCACGCTAGAAGGTTATAGTTATGGCATGCAAGTGTATCACACGGAAATATGGTAAAATGTTCAATTAATGAGAGAATTGGTGGTAGGTGGAGGAGAAATAAATGTGATTAATTTTTCAAAATCTATATAAGAACATGATGTGGGTTCATTTTTACCTTTGTGATTATGATTTTTTGAGAAATTTGATTGTGGCTTAACCAAGCAAGACGCATTGAGGTGCGAGAGTCATGAAACTAGGAAAGGAGAGTAGATTTGTGCACAAAATTAGCTTATGTCCCCATTGGAGAAGGGTTTGAGTGAAGTAGAGGCATGTAAAGAGAAGAAATAGGGTGTTAGGGTTTGAGAAGAAGCTAGGGAATGTGATTTCAAGTTAGGGAACTCGGTTTTGAGCTAGGGCACGGAGTTTTCTCGATTGTTGCAATTAAAAGGCACAACCTTGTTTTACCATGGCACCAAGGAAAGCACCTAGAGTAGGAACAAAGGGGAAGAAGAAGGTAGAAACCGAGGTGGAGATCGAGGATGCCCCAGAAGTAGGTTTTTAGAAATGTAGTACCCAAAGGACGTAATTATGGGACATGACTAGGATTCTCGTGTTTTCGTAAGAAAGGTAAGAAACTACAATCATCACACAACTGACAACAAGGAAGATTTGGATGCACTTTTAAGTAGAAAGACAAACAAGTGCACACCAATGACATGCTGTTTATGATGATGTCGGAGATAAATTTTTGAAGAATGTAGGGATCCTACTGCTCTGTGAACTCCTTACTTTGGAAAACCTGGAGAAACTATACCAATGGATTATGAGAAAAGTCCAAGAGGACTTATTTTATTTTTTTGGGTGTCGGATGAGGATCATCATGCCCTTAATTACAATCTGACAGTTTGAAGGGAAATAAGATAGAGATTACAAGTGGCTTATTGTTGGCGAGAAAATTTGTCGTGGTGGAAAACTTGTGGATTTCTTGCCAATGCTCGAGAATCTAAGTCCTCTACTTAACCGGTGTAGGCTGTCGTATATGCATGCATGTGAAAAGGTGGATTTCTATGGTGGCCTTTCAACCGGGGATCCAACAGGGACACTCCACTGAACCTATGGCAAAGCTTGCAAATACCTACAAGAGAGGACTTTGTCTAAAAGTGGGAAAGGGAGTGAGAAAAGAGGTAGGGGAACTAATCTTGAAGGTAGATAATCAGATTCCCGCACACACTAGTTAGAAACTTCAACACATGCATTCATGAGAAGAAACAACTCTGTAAATAACAACAAGACCAAATAGAATTTATCGATCACAAAGTATCAAGAAACCCCTTAGTCAAAGAAATTTGAAACTCCTTGTATTGATTGCTCAAACCAAAGTTGTACATAATGGAGAAATAGAGGAAATTTGAGAATGAGGGGAATGGAAGAATTTGGCTATCTCCTTTGTTCTCTCAAGGTACAATATACTCTTGAGTTTACAAGATCAATCACCAACCCTTTGAAATGGGAATGGCTTTACAATTTATAGAATAGAATATGACTCTTCATCTTCCTCATGACCTTTCGAATACCTTAATATGACTTAAGATTGTTCATATTCCACTTCAAATATTTAAGTCCCTTTTATAGCTCAAGGCACTTAATTTACATTATGTTTCTAAAGTCACTTTTAAGTGACTTAAAGGCATATCAAAAAGTGAAAACCCCAACGAAGAATTAGAAAATTTGAAAGTGAGAGAAAGTTGGGGGGAAGAGGAGAGAGAAATAGAGAGAGAGAAGAAGAAGAGGAGATGTTGTTCTGATGAAGTTTGTTGATCCTCGTTGATGGAAAGCTCCAAATGCAGTGAAGTTCTGAATGTCCCATTGTGCCAAAACTGCCCTTTGAATGTGACTTACTATTTTTAGTAAATGGTCATTTCCACTATTTTCTACTCCGGATAATCATTCTAGCCTTTTGGAGATCTTCAAGTGCACACTGCTCTTTCCATAGCCGCTTTTGATGAAGACTTGCCAAAAATAGCAAACATGTAAAGGAAAACTTACTATTTTTAGAAAGTGTGTTTCTAGTGCTCGATTTGTGATGGAACATACTTTTTTGGACTCTTCTTGTCGTTATGATCACACCCTCCGAATTTCACATAGTTTTGCCCACTAGAATACCTGGAAATAAATTTTGAAATTTTGACCTGGCAGTGGCTTCGGGCATAGAGTTGTCATGGCAGCCATTAATGGAGCTTGAAATTTGCAGGTCTGGTTTTTTTCTCCATTTGCAATGAAAACAACTCCATTGTGATAGGTTTTTCATTTGGAGCTCGTGTGCAAGTTTTTAGCTCATTTCCATTGCCGGAATGACGGGAAATCCAACGAATGTGAACCGGTGCACAAAGGGAGGATTTTGTTAGAGAAAATGATTCTGGGCACCATTTGACCTCTTGTTTATTGGATCTTGATCACCTTGAAAAATTAGGAATTTTTCAAAAGACGGCATCTCGATCCGACTTGTATCTTGCAAGATATGAGGATTTTTCGATCGGGTGACTTCACGGTTATCTGGCAAAAAATATCCATTTTTCTCTTCGTTCTTCGTCATTTCACTCCATTTTTCTCTAAGGCCTGAATATTTCTATGCATTCATGGTTTGGAGAGTTTATGTGGCCATGAAAGATCTAGTTCGAGCAACAATGGTGGACCGGGTGTCTGGACAATCATGCATGGAGCCATGGCAAGGTATGAAGTTGTGAAGGAGAAATGAGGGGGAAGAAATGGCTAAGTGCCGATTTAAACTTTCAAAACATGCACATGGAGGGGCTGGGTGAATTTTTATGTCCCTAATGTCCCTGACCTCAAGGATGTGAGGGACATCAATTTCCATGGTGGTCAAGGCGATGTCATGTGTCCTCGATCCGACGACAGGGGATTTGCTTGAAAAATGCACCTGGGGGCTAAAAGTCGGTCACGTGGGTGTCCAGAAGACTCCTCCTAGGGTTTGGGTGCATTTTTCCATGTCTTATGTCCCCCACCTCAGGTACATAAGGGACATCAGTTTCCATGGTGGTCTTGGAGGTGACACGTGGCGCCCAATCCAACGGCAGGGAATGGATGCTCCAAAAATGCACCTGGGGGCTGAAAGGAGGTCACATGGGTGTCTAGAAGACTCCCTATGGGGGCTGGGAAAATTTTCCAAGGTCTGATGTCCCCCACCTCAGGTGCACAAGGGACATCAAATTCCATGGTGGTCCTGGAGCTGACACGTGGCGCCCGATCTAATAGCAGGGAAGGCATGCTCCAAATAAGCACCTGGGGCTAATATGTCATGTCCGGAGGTCATATGAGGGCCCCGAGGTCACATGGGGCTGGTTTAATTTTCCAAGGGGTGATTTAACTTACCTCAGGGACTTTGAGGACATGAAATCCCACCGCAGACTCTGGTGCCGACACGTGTCCTCTCGAAAAAATGACTAAGTCCCGAATCATGTTTGAGAGGGTAACTTAGAATGAAGATAACTTGAGCTTCCTAGGTGGAATTTCTTCGTGAAATTTTATATGATCCTGACTGTAAATGGAATTTTTAATCCAATTATGTGGGTTTCATGTCTCTATTATGCCATATGGTTCCTTAAAAATCTGATTATTGATTTGGTACTCCACTTGTACCTAAGAAAAACTGCATGTCAATAATATGCGCCAAGGTCTTGTGAAAAATATTATTTTACCATCATGTAGGTATTAGAATCATATTTCCAATGATGTTTTCTTTTTCTCCTAACTCCATCCGGAGCTCCCATAATCTTCTTCTAAAGCCCAAGCACTGCTTTAGGCACATGTACTTGCTAGGCTTGTGAACCCCGTTTTTTACTCGAGACTCGCTCCAAGTCTTGCAAAACTTCCCAAACCTTAAAAATAATTTCTATTATTTTTTAAGGTATTAATTTCACCTCCATGTTTATTTTTCTCTTCCATTCCACTCCAGGGGGGTGATCCGATCCTAGGAAGGCCAGCGATAGCCCTTCCCTATACTGCCATGAGATAGTGTTTTTTTAGAACTCCCTAAAATCACCTAGGGGGAATGAGTAGACTTTCCTAAATCACCTAGGGGAAAAATTTGACATCAAATAGGGGGTGATCAGACTGATGGATTTGACCCAAGGTGTCTTGGAATGATGGGACTTGAAAAAATTAACACTGGGGTATCGTTGTCGTGCTTGGAAATTGTCAATTTCCCTATTGCACATTTGCACGACAACACTTATCTAAAAAAGAAGTTATTTTGGCCACCCAAAAGTAGCTGGGTTACTCAAATTGTCTCAGTGCAAATGGATATTTGCAAGTTAAGGAAGTATCATGTGGTAGAGGCGATGTGCACTTACTCACAAAGTCAATCCCAACTTCCACATAAGTATAGGATCGATGAACTTGGGAAACTTATAAAGATAGAAAATGGACTCCATGGATTGAATGGTCTCAAGTATGGCACATGTTATCCAAGTATTGAAAATGAGAAGGAAAATATCACTCAAGATGAATGGACACCATAGTGACAGACACTCTAGAAAAGATAGGAAACGTGCTAAGTGACTGATGCACTGAGGTCAACTCAAAATGAATATCCGAATTAGTCTTACTCGAGGAAGAGGGTACTACAGAGTAAACTTCATTCTTTTATATAGTACTTCATTCATTATTTCATTCATTATTATTTATTATTGGAGGCATAAGAAGGAATTCCCATTTCTGGGGTGGTAATGTACTTTAGTGTGGGGTAATTTTGAGCAAGATAATATATTTCTCTAAGGTGAAGGCACATAAAGGATGCGCATGTTGGAGCAAGGTGCATTTGAGGGTGTGGAAGAATAGCATAATGAGCACTCTCTAGAATAGTTTGAATTTAGGACTTAGCCATTTTTTTGATAAGGGCTATTTTTGGAGATAGCGTGCGAGAGCACACAAAGACTTGAAGACTTGCGGTCCATGTAATGGTATTTTGGGAACAAGTGACAACTGAGCGCCATGTATATTTTAGGATAATAATAGGATTTCTACTCAGAGTTAACTATAGGAAGTCTATTATTAGAGCACTTGCATGTGTGCATCTTATTGTAAAGGCACATGGCTATTATTAGCATGTGACCTATTTTGAGAAGTGCATGAGCGGTGAAGGGAAAGTCCCCACCCCTATATATATGTATTGATTTGCATGGTTAGAGTGTGGAAAAACTATGGTAGAGTTATGTTATTAGTTTTTTCATGCACATGACTCATGAAGATACTTATGTAATGTAAGAAGATTTTGTGTTTTACAGTATTTAATACAATGGATAATATTGGTTAGATAATGGTGTTGAATATGACTGAATCTAGTTCTTGCATGGTAGATCTTGTTATAGTCATTGTTTAGTTCATTTTATATCTATTCTAAGAACTAGATTTGGTTTATGCACTGTGTGTTGTTTACTATTGATAATGAATCTAGATATCTATATGCACCATCATGCTAACATTATGTACAAGCAACTCTAAAGAGGGACCTGGTTCCTTTGCACACTTCAGTGATTTCTTAGCTCGGCTAAGTGATGTGCCGTGTTCCCGGGTCATTTATCAGTAAATTCTAGGCTGCATCAAAATGTTCACCTTATTTTTTTCATGGGAGTATGGTACACACATCCCTCCTCATCTCGCATAATCCATGACCTTGTGTATACCCTCTATGTGGATAGCATGTAGGTGGTCCACTTCCTCATCATCAATCATGTACACAAGATTTCCTTTTTCTTTTATATCTAGGTGTGACACATATGTACCTCTTCTATCTCCTCAAGATCAAAGTGTGCCTCGAATCACGTTCACCAAACATCTCTAAGCATGAGCTCTTCCACCTTTGTGATATCCCCAATGTGATTTGTTTCATGATTTGTAATGCTTCATGGACTAAAGGATTAGTAGAAAAGTAATCAAAAGTTTGAATCATACCTATAGTCATCTCTTTCTAGTTTATAGTCTCCCTTTTTAACTCAAAGATGGGACATACCAAGCATGCGCGCATCTGCACAATGTAGAGTAGAACTTATGTACCCATAGAGAAGGAGGTAAATCCTCTTGGTCTTGTACCCATAGTCTCTCACAATTATGGATGTGTACAAAACCGGATTCTTACCATGAAATTCACAAATGTGCATAGGTACATTGCTCTGAGTAAACCTAGTGGAAAATGTGATTCTCACTTCTCGCCATTCTAAAAGGATATCTCTATGTGTATCCCACCAACACGTTTTTTTCCCACGTAAGGTATAGACCAACATGTTTCTTCTATCCCCCTCATTTTTCCATTATGTCTCCATGGTGCACTTTAAATGTATCGTGCTTCCTTTAGTAGTATATCGTGTTACTCGCATTGACCCTTGTCACCTAACCATGCGTGGCTTGATCATCCTAGTGACTCTTCCTATAACTTCACACCTAACCATCACGTACATTGCATGAGCCTAGTTACTGTAAGAAACACTAGTAGTGTCACTTATAGAATGCACTTCTTCCCACTGAAGTACACCTTCCTTTTATGGTTCTATATTTTCTAGATCATGCACCATCTATGCATAAATTTGATTAAGATCTTCTTCACTTAAGCACTCGGCATAAGGATCCTCCTTCTTATCATGTACAGTGTGATCACGCTCTCATCTTTCTTATCAAAACTGATGTATCTCTTATTGAAGCACAAGTCAACATTATTCGCATTGCACTGTGGTCGTCCAAGTAATCCCGAATGTTGTCTACTTGCTACAAGCTCTAATACCTCAAAGTCTTCATTAAACTTGGCTCCATGAAATATAATGGATACATCCTTCATTACCCCAATAGGTATAGCCTTAGTTTTTATTTCCATATATATCACATTTGAAGAGGGTTACAATGTAGGTCTCTCCATTTGATTCCATGCATTCAGAGTGAGTACATTGACTTCATTTTTATTATCAATCAAAATTTTGTGCACCAAAATCAATCAATCACCGCATCAAGTGTGATTTCTTTGTCAAATTCATGATCCTGGGGTGGCATATTTGCATGTAATATATTCCTCTTGTGCTCAACTTCAAGCACACGGTACCTTTTCCCATAAACATTCCCCTAGTAGTAGAATGATATTTTCTTGGCACAACATATTACACACCTCTTTTAGGTCATCCACATCCTTCTGCGGGAGCTCAACATGCTTTTCATGTTCCCTCTCATGCGCCTAGTCTTTTAAGCACTGTATTTCACCATGTAGTTCTCAAATGACTCCCATAGTCTCCCCGATATACTTCCTTCTACCGTGTGCTATGTTTGGGTACTTATCATGTATCACTTACTCCATCGTGATGAGTGGCTTAGATTTCGTGAGGATCACGCACAGTGCTGCCTCGGCGCGTGTTCTAACCAACATAGGTTGCAATTCTAGATTAGGCATCCATTGATCAAAGCATTTGTGCATTATATCTTGATCATTCTTGAACCCTTTCTCTGTCTTCTTGTTATTACTCATGTGCTCATATAGATCTAGGAAATCCTCTAACTTATCATGCTTCCCACACCATGCTCAAGTTTTATTTTGAGGGAAATCAGCCGATAATGATCAAGGGACCAAAAGTATAGCAAGTTCCACCGTAAAACCTACCTCTTCCACCACCGTGGCCTCACCTCAATATCCTCCTCAAAATCCTTCATTTGTATTACCTCCATTTTTGCACCCTTCATTATGTTGTCCTTCCCGATCCTTGGTTCTACTCGCTATACTAGTTTGGCACAATCCTCTTTTAATGGCTACATGGATGTGATCAATCGAGTGTGTAATCACTTATGTTGTGGGTATGGGCATGGAAAATATTACAATACATGGACACATTCTTCTGAATTTCACACTTCAAAAGAGGACAGTTTCAAACATCATGGTCCAAGTGGAAAACTTCACAATCTAGTAACAATGCATAAATAGACTTGTGCGGGTAACTATCCTTAGTATGTCCCTCAACCTCACAATCAGTGCACCATATACCACTATGCATCTCGTATGTTGAGTCAAGAGAGCTTCTTTAATTGTTATTTCGTGGCTACGATCTACACCTATAAGAATGGACTCACTCCAATATCAAAACTTCTAATCACCTCGCACACAAATTTTCTTCCAAAGCCTCACACGGATCATTATATGTCTTATGAGATAGGGCTCTACAAAACAGAGTCAGTAATCCCCCAACGAACCACTATACATGTTGAATTTGATGTATATCATAAGACAACTTAGATAATAAAGTCTTAAAATGTGTGTCATACTCCCTCACACTTTCATATAAACCCTTCTTGATATCCTTGAGCACGTTGATGCTCGTTGTTCAAACTTTGGTATGTGAAACTTAGCCAAAAATGTAGTGCGCAAAGCATTATAATCCACCACAATCTGATGTGGGTCATACTTCCTATACTAGCTATGTGTGCACCCTTGAAGTGTAGTAGAAAATTGACTCACTTTCTTATCTAAAGTTGTAATTCCTTTAGCACATCATATAAATTCACACTTATACACATGCTCTGCTACATCCTCAATCCCTCTATACTCTAGCAAGCAGAGAGACATATCATATTAAACTTGAGGTGTTTGTTGTCTTTGTTCTTGAGGTGGTGGATGATGTGGTGGTGGTTGTTTTAGATATGGATCCTATCCACTAGATCTAGAACCAAAACACCCACTAGTTTTCCTCCAAGTGGTTGATGTGATCCTCTCGCACCTCCTACTATGGGTTGAGGTCCAATCAATAAACTCTCTCGATGTCCCAAGTTGTAGTGGTGAACTAGATGCCTACTATCGGTGTAGTCGTAGCACCCACAAAAGTGCTTCCAATGGTTTACGCATCAGTACCCTATCATGATGATGCTCCTAGAAACAATCCTAAAATATAACTCCCAAACATCAAAGATCTATTTTATTGTCATAAAGTGCGCTTATTAACTTAGTTTCCTTCTAAATTCAATGCAAAATGATATCTTGTAGTCATTATTTTACCCTTAATACTTCTTTCTAAACCCAAGCACATCATCCTGTCATCCAAAGATACATTGGGCACCCACCCGAGGCACACATCGGTGCCAAACCCTCCTTTATGTGATCCTTGCAAGAGAGTTCTACCATTAATGGAGAATTATTTGCAGAAATAGAAGTACATTCACTTATTTTAAAAGGTAGAAGATGCAACTAACAAATCTACACATTAATGCATCACAAAATCTAAATGACATTGTAAGAAGCACGATAAACCAAATCTGAGCCATGATAAGTCATATAACATGAGGGTTTACACCCATAAACAAGATTTACATAATAGATCCATGTATATTGATTTAAGAGAATCTATGGTAAACATACTACATTAAAAAGGGTCATCTTAGACCATATATATTAAATAAAAGAGACTTAGCTCTTTTAAACCTCTCGATCTAAGATCATAACTATACGTTTCTCTATTATATCCCTTGTTACATGCATCCCAATACGCATACATATGTTTATGGTATCCCTTACAACCCTCTAACACTAAGTACTCTAAACCCTAGCATCATGAACTCTAAACCCTTAGCATTTCGCAACACCGCGTTACTTCTCCTTCTCTTTCTCTATATTCTCTGTGCATTCCCTTCATGCCTCCATATATTTATGCTCGTGTTTTCTGTCTATCTCAAGATATGTTCCCGACCTAAACACCTATTTTTATAGGATCATTGACCACCACCGTGACTTCTCTTCCGAGTAGATCATTTTCCAAGTGTCGATGTGGTCCTCCATTGGTGAATTCTTATCCTCTTCGCAAACCTTCCACTAACTGTAATGATGTCTCTAGGAATATTCCCTATGGGGAATATCCTTTTCTTGACCTCCAAGGTTCTAGGCTGGCACCTTATCCACTCATCATGCCTAGTTAGGTCCTCATATTTTTCCTCAAGTGACTCCATGATGCTGGTTATGGCTAAGTCATTTAAACCCTTATTCTGCCTCCCGCGCATGCCTTGGTTTCACTTAAACCCTTCTTAAACCCCTTTTTCCTACGTGTTTTTCCCTAAGCACCCTTCTATCTACTGATCATGTGCACGCGCACCTCTTAGTACTTAGCCAATATTTTAGGGTCCAACATCACCCCACACTATGCATGTTCTCCATCCTTAGAAACATTCAAATCCTTAAAGAATAAAGAATAGAGGTATCGAAACAATAAAATAATGGAAGGATGAAATAAATGGAAGAATAGAAGAATGTGTTATTACTACATGAGGAGTGGGAATTCATTCTTCACAAATGCCTCAATTTTCTCCCATGCATCTACTTCTCCCTACGCCTGTTGAAGTAGGTCACCCACTAATGCGCTTACTTCATCAAAACTAAGTTCCTCACTCTTATCTTTCAACATATAAACAATGTTGTCTTGTTGCTTGCTAAGATCGCTTTAGCGCATCCATCCTACGAGTGACTTGGGGTACAATTCCTTTAGTTTACTCTTAATCAAACCCTGCAAGGTCTTGATTGCTTCCAATTTCTTCTCAACTTCAGCCAAGATCTTGTCACACTCTTCCCTATTACCTTTGTGCTTTTCCTGAAATTCTTTTAGATTTGCCTCATGTGTAACAACCAATATGCTTGTTACCCTATCCCTATTGGCACAATTTTCATACATGGCTTCAGCCATTTGTGTGGTGGTCTTTACTTGAGGTAAGGAGCTTGGAGTACCGAGTCACTATCTCCCCAATCTTCAGCTTTTCCTCCTCCTTCTAGCATGCCATCACCTCTTCTACTGACTCTAATGTGAGTGGTCACCTTTCCATGGTGAGGATGCGGGTCAAGTCTTCCAAGCATTGCATGGTTGACTCATATTTTTGCTCAGGTGGGGCTAGGTCTGGGTGCTTCAAGATTATGGTGTCTGAAATGACCTCTATCTTCTTATGGATTTTGCACACCTTTGCCTTTTCATCCCTTATTTCATGCCTTAATCAAGCAAGACCGATCAATTCCTTATGTTTTATCTCTTTATCCCACTCAATGATCTCCTCATTATTTTTCTCAAGATCTTCCTCCAAGACCCTTATTCTATCATTTCTATCGAAGAGTCTTGTTTCTACCTCCACCGATACTTTGTTGAGCGCATTGCAAACTTGCTCATCGAGGGATTTGTTGGGAATTCACCATAGGGTTTAATCCCTTGGTATCTGGTATCTTCATCAATGCATCTCAATTGACCTTGAATTTAAGTTCATCAATATGGGACTCAAAATCCCAAGATAGCATTTTCCTTGTGTGTGGGTATGTGCCTTCTTCATCAAAAGAAGAACAAACAAGGAGTTGGTTTATAGGCACGATGCTTTGGAAACGTGAGCACGTAGCTTGATTAGATCATTAATGTAAGTCATTTCTTATTCTGCACCACTACTATGCATTTTCTACCTATGGCACTTCCTTTGGGAAGCTTACTACTAGTGGGGTCTCCGCCCATGCTTCCATACTCCTTTCCCCAATTTTTCTTCCCATTGTTTCCTTCAAGATTTCCTCGGTTAAGCTTCACTTGATTTTTTACTCTACCAACTGTTGGATAATTCCTGCTACTTCCCTCTCTATGGTATTATCCATCTTCTCCTTGGTCAAGGTCGGGGTCTTCTGATCCTTCATGTTTACTTCCTTGCTCCCCCTTTGTCATGAGTGCCTCCTTCGTCCTCATCCTTCTCTTCATTTCCTTCTTCCTCTAACTCGTGTACATCATACATAGGATGGTTCTAATCCTCATCGTACTCTTCATCATCTTCATCACCCTTGTTGGCTTCCATGATTTCTCATTACGATGAGTCTTACCCTTCATCACCTTCTACTTCTTCCTTACTAGTTATTCTGGTTTATGAAACCTCTCTTTTATTCTTTCTCCGATGACTCTTCTCTTACCGGACTCCTTTTGTGGAAACTCCTCATTTTACGGAAACTCTTTTCTCATGGGAGACTTCTTCATCGGATGTAAGTATTGGTGCCCGCACCTAACTCCAATGCCCCTACATGTCTTCACCGTCTCGTGCTCTAAACACCTTTTTCTTGAGAGTTTCTCCTCTATCTCTTTTCCTTAATGTAGTTTTCTTTTACATGGTTGGGTCTTCCGGAATGGATACATTGTCTTACACATAAGTTCCTTTTCATACTTAGGCCTTATGTGTAAATACACCCTTGTTGTTGTCCTCCCTGCAATAGGTAATGTTATTGGTTTTAACATGTGTACGTCATGGGAGACATAATTCTCCACATAGGTGTGCTTCTTGGGGTATATTAGTTTCTTGCACAGCTCGCGGTAGTCTTGATCCACTACACTTAGATCAAATATGAGTTTCTTCACCTCTTTGAAATGATTGACCCCAACCTAGAAGTACTACGTTGTGAAGGAGAAAGGCAATTTACACCAAGGAATCTTGGTGTCATCTACCAAATGCAAAAAAGTTTCTATACGATGAACTCAACTTCTCCTTGCACTAGTGAAGGAAACTATTTAGGTATTATCCATTCAGCCTTGAATGTGTCATGCATCCACTTATACCACTTTTCCAAGTGCACCTTATGAGTAGCCAACATGGTATCATATGTATATTGTTCAAACCTCTTGGTGGGGGAGGGTTTCTCATCTTTGTACTCCCAAAAAAACTTGTCTAGCCCATTAGGCACTCCAACTTTGAAAAGATAATGGTGAGGAGGACGTTACAAAAACATGAGATTTTCTTCATCATGTGTAGCATCTATGATTTCCTCTATAATGAAAGCCGAGAGGTTATAGATGGTTCATGTTATCCAAATAACTCTCCTAGTTATCGGATAACTTACATTCTGATCCTAACTTTGATGTTTTACATTTTAGGTTGCATGCACTCAATATTGTTCTTTTAAACACCTTGGCATAGTTGTAGTACCTCTGCGCACCTTCGTTGGTGTCCATTTTGATCCTCTATTATTTTGCCCTAATTTTCCTTTCACTCTGCATTTCCTGAAATGTTTTCTACAGTTTGATTGGATGGAATGAAGTTGTTGCCTCTGTTTCCATGCCTTAGTCCATTTGAAAATTATTTGACATGCCCCATTTTGCAAGAATACTCAAGCCTGCACCGTGTTGCCCTGAATTTTTAAATTTGTTCTTGCTCAAAAATGTTTTTCTTTGATTTTGGTGGTCTAGCAAACTTTGTTCTCTAGGTTAAATCCTTTCAAAATGCTCACAAACTCATTTGCCTTGCCCCATTTGAAAGAAATCTCCAAGTTTGCTATGAACATGCCCTAAATTTTTCAAATCCATGGGCTCTACCATTTTTCTATGTTTGCCCAATCATGTAGTGTTAAAATTGATCAATTTGTGCTTACTTTCCTCAAAAACCCATAAAGAATGGTCGTAAAATGTTTAAAAACTCCTTCCATGTGCCCTTTGATCAAAAAAATCCATCACCCACGAAGAAAAAAATTGAATTTGGGCATCTCTATAAATTATGTGTTTTTTACATCATACGGGTGTCATTTGGTGTCAAAATTAAGCTAAAAATTCTCTTCCTACGTGGTCGCTTCGGTTGGACAAGGATCGGTGGGTTTTATTTGAAAAACTTAGCCATTTTTTTGTTTTGGAAAAATTCAAAATTCCCCAACTCCACGAGGGGACACATGTCATGTTCTTGTGTCAGGACGGAGTGGGAAGCCGATAGGGAACATGGGCATTTTTGCCTTTTTAGCGAAGGGGAAAAATGATGAGAAAAAGCCCGCAGTCAGAATTGGAGCAAGAAACGGACACGTGGCGGCATGGTGGCGAGCGGTGAAGTGCGGGACACAAAGGAAAAGGGAACTTTTCCCTTTTTTGTGTCAAATAGGCCTAAGGTGAAATTTCAAAGCACGGCCCCGTGGCCAATCACAAGTGGACACATGTCCTAAAGATCAAAAGGAGAGGAGCGGGCCGATGGGGGACTTAGAGTTTTTTAGCTCTATTTTTCTAAAAGTTTCAAAATTAGTTTTGCCCCCGCTCCAATGGAGGAGGACATGTGGCATCAATTCTGGGCAGAGGGAATGCGGATGGCAGAGGTTTTCAAAGTTTTTACCTTTTGAGGCAAAATAAGTTAAAGTGAAAGTTTGGAGCACTTGCCCACAGCGGTGAATTAACAATGACACATGTCAAAGGCAGAGCTGGTCGGCAACTAGGGCGGAAGATAGGGGAAAATTTTCCCTTGGCTAAAAAAGGAGTTAAAATGAGAATTGGGCCACGAATTTTAGCGATAGAGAAAGCGACACGTGGTGAGGGAGAAATCGGGTGTGCGGGCCTGCAGGGCAAAAAGTGAAAATTTTCCCAATTTCCAAAAAGGTCAAAATGCACAGAATTGAAGCGCGATCCCAATGGGACCCAAATGTGCCACTTGTCAGCTCCAAATTTCAAGGGTGGAGGGGCAGAGAAAAAATTCAAAATTTTCCATTTTTCCAAAAAATGTGGAAAAGTCAAAAATGATCCCAAATTCGGTCCCAATTGTTTTTTGACACGTGGAGGGCCCAGATTGAAGGACAAAGAGCAGATCAAGGGCAACTGTGCATTTTCATTTTTGGCCGCCATTTTTGCTC
Organism: Taxus wallichiana var. yunnanensis; assembly: GCA_018340775.1. Taxonomy (NCBI): domain Eukaryota; kingdom Viridiplantae; phylum Streptophyta; class Pinopsida; order Cupressales; family Taxaceae; genus Taxus; species Taxus wallichiana. The sequence goes on from CM031240.1 coordinate 1,021,286,021, forward strand.
CAGGAAGCTTGGAGATGCGAATTTTGCATCTTTTTTCATCAAATTTTTGGTGAATTCAAGTCGTTTTTGCCTTCTAGGAACATTGGAATTGGTTTCATGACTCAATATTTTGATTTGAGATGTTTTTGAAGTAATTTTTGCCCCAACCCAAGAAAACACGTGAAATGTCAAATTATAAAGTTGCAGAACCAAATTGGAAAAGGATAAGATGAAATGATGAGAGGATGAGGGGCCTGCATGCCTTGAGGATGAAAAATGTGCCTCCACAAAGGATAATGATCTGAATATTTGTAATGATTCAGTCTTTTTAAACACCTGGCGCAACTCTCATTGCAAATTTTTTTAAATGTTATTTTCAAAGTGAATCATGAGAAATTGTTGTAACAAACTTGATCCTTGCATATTATTTTCTTGGGAAAGAAGACTCCAATGTGGCAAGAGGTATATAATTCATTTTTGAGAAATGCAAAAGGTCGAAGTTGAAAATCATGAGGAAATTTTGAGAGAAAGCTCATTTTCCGATAAACCCCAAAGAACCAAGTTATTTTCTCTTGTGTTGGATCTTCATGTATGTGAATTGGTTACAAGTGTATAGCCATCACATGCTTCCGAGATTGTTTATGAAACTCTCCCTGGCTAATGAATCTAATAAGCTTTTGAGTTAATCTATGTTTTTACGGGCAATATGATGTCTATTATCATTTTTAAATGCCTCGAAATAGTTTTCATAGTTCTTGTTGCAATCTTGCATTGAAAGTATTTGGAAATCACACACGAATCTCCATTTCTTGTTGATAGTTTAGTGGAATTTGTAATCTCATATTGGAAGAGCCTTCATTTGATAAAGAGATAAATAAATTTAAAATCACTTTACCTTCCTTATCAGCAGAGGTTGCTTATAAGCCTTTGGGGTACCTTAGGCGTGATTTGATCAAGGATTTTTGTGTTTAATTAGGTTCTTTAATTCAAGATTTTGTGGCGAGTTCTCAAAGATTGCATGAAGAGTGCAACTGGCTTCCATTTATGTATCTTCTCGTTGAAATAATATCCTGATTATTTGAAGCATTTTATCTGATAGTTGTTCAAGTATTGTAGAGGTTGTCAAAGATCTGATATATCCAAGTTTGTCTTGTCAATTCCCCACCAAAAAATTCATTCAAACAAACTAATCCTACCCATACTACCCCTGCATTGCATTGTGTGTCAACAAAATAATCTAACCCATCTACAAAAATGCACAAGGCAAATCAGATTATATAATGTCTTGATGTGACCCTTGCCTTGCATTAAAAATATCTCCATAATCTGGGAGTGACAACTTGTGAAATTCAGATTTGGAGTGTTGATCATATTTTCCTAAGGCCTTTTCATACTATTTACATAAAATGAGGGTGTCTTCATCTCCTTCACCATTTGGGGGTTCTGAATATAGGTTCTCTTACCTTAGTTGAAAGGCACAACCTAATATAGTGAGGGTCGGATCAAATCCTTTCAAAGTACTATCCATCTCTCCACAAATCTAAGTGTCGGTTAGATCACGTCCCCGACTACAAAACGACATATATCAAGATCTATCTCGCCTTGAAGCTTTATGCCATATTTCGATGCTACTCGATCGAAAAGGATAACAAATTTGGGTACCAACACCTTTTGCTCCCCTTCGCATTCTTCTATCTCCTTCCATTTCCCCTTACGTGCCTTCCTCCTGTGCACCCACTTTCTCTCCTATCCCATCGTGCACTCCTTCCACGTCCCTAGCATTCCTCTTGCGTGCTTACATAGACTCAGTTCCTTTATGCGCCCTCTTTTCTTCCTTCCCTCATGCATGCGCGCCACCCTTTGTTTCCCTTTCATGTGCTTGCTTCTCACTCCTGCGTGTCACGTGCACTTTCATTTTCCTCTTTCTGCTTTCCTACCGCACCTCTTTCTTTCACAAGTTCCCTTGCGCCCACATTCTATGTGTTCACCTTCTTTCTAGTTAGCTCGGTGCATCTCCAAAGGTAAATCCAAAAGTGGAGGCCAAATGCGTGCGACTCACCACGTGTTCAAGGCCGAAAAGGTAAGAGTGGTTGTTGAAAATTCCATGAGCCTATAAAATATTCCACGTGTCGGCTACCCGACACTCCTTGAGGAAAAATCCCAGAGCAAGTTTCTAGATTAGCGTGGAGCCTCCACACATTCAATTTCATAAAAGGACGGGTCGGGGTTGAATTGTCAAAGCATTGAGACAAGCCAACGGAGGGTGCCACGTGTTAGCCCTAAGGCAATCGCAAAAGTGAAATACAAAGGCTGCCCTCAAACCTGCACCATCCCTCCTAGTGTCCAATTTCAAAAGGGGGCCCATTTTGGTGGTTGTTTCCTACCATTTTGTATGGACCCGATTCAAATTTCAAATGAGCATATATTTTTACTTAGTGCTCGAAATCTGACAAATCTTGGCACCGTTGGAAAGATCTCATCCTCGTTTATGCCACGAGAGATCTAAAACTCTAATTTTGGAGAGGTTAGGTAGGGAAAATAAAGAAACATCTTCATGCCATTAATACAGATCTATTTTCCCCAACAACCAAATCGGATTTGATCTGATCCGTCGTTCCTCCTCCTTCGAGGCACCAAACAAGTAATTGATACAGACATGATATATTTGGGGCGGATTTGTAGGAGGCATTGATGGCGATGGCGAGCCTCGAATTAAGTTTCCCTCCCTTTCTCCTTCTCTTCTCTCCTTCTTCTTCTATAAATAGCAGAGTTCTACTTTGTAAAATCATCTCTCCATGTGGTAACGGCACCATACCAAAATGGTGGTGACTTCCCACGGTCTCAAACCTTCAAGCGTGGTCTCTACAATGTTTTCTCACCTCCTGTCGTGAATGTAAATGACTATACATTCCTTAACATGTTTTATGGAACTCTTGTCTTCCCTCTCTCATTTTCATTGCATCTTGCCTCTCTATTTGCATTTTCTGGCATGTTGTGCGTATTCCTCTACTTGCAGTCCCCGCGTTCATGTGTTGTGTGCACTTTGGAAGGCCAAGCCCACATGTTGATCTATGGTGCACGCCATCCGCCCTCTTCTCCTGCACCCTCTTTATTTCCTTTTCTACTCATGGAGAGAGATCAACCCTTTCCTTCTGGTGTTATCACCTTCCTTAGCTTAGGATTTCCCTTTCGTACATTTTTCTATCCTCGTCCCTTATCATGTTTAGTCTAAGATTTGAATTCAGCATTAAGAGTAATATGGCGTTAGAGGTAGGTAGAGGAACTAGCCTTCTTCACGCTTTCATCCCAAGCACGTAAGGTCCCACAACTTGGGGGCGGTTCCATTTTGGTCTCACACACTCGGCCCTTTTTAGAGATCTCGAGATGCGGGTGCATGTTTGAGCAACCAACATTTGAGCACACCCAATGGGAGTAGAGGGAATATCTTTACATCTTTATCTCAGCAAGTTTGATGTGTTATTTCTAAGATCTAGCCTTTAGAGGAATTTTTCAACACATTTGGTGACTCCACTAATTCAACGCACCCATTATCTTATGTGTAGACCAGTCTCCCCTCATTCCTCCATTCATTTCTCCTTTTTCACCATTCCACATTCCTCTTTTGAAGTTGTGCAATCATGACTTCTTTCCTGCCATGGAATTCTCATTTATAGCAAAGAAAACTATTTCCCTCCATCCCCATAGTTTCAAAATCCTCCTCCAAATCATTTTTATAAGCCCCATTATCCCGAAAATGCATACAACCCACCTTTTTCTAACCAAAATGTTTATGAAGAACAGGTTTATGCAGATGATGGTGGCAACTCTTTGGCTGAAGCTGATTTTGAGAGGCAGGTGCAAGAGACAGAGATGGACATGATGCAGCTTAGAGTCAAGTGCTCTATAAAGGAAGCTAAAGTTGGCTACAAGGTCCCTTGTCCATGGGTTAGCCCTATACCAAGCTAGTTTAGCACCCAACAGAAGTTGTACTTCATCATTAAGATCTGTCCCAAATTACAAAGTGGGAGGAAGAAATGGAGGCTCAAAAATCTAGTGTGGTAACCCTATCAATGGGGCAACCCTGCACTACCATCTTATAGCCCTCCCACTCCTCCATGCCAACTTACATCATCTCATCCCTGCTACGCGTGTTCTTAGCTTTTCTGTACCTTTGCCCCCATGAGAATTCCATCCCTTCTCCCTCACTTTCATCTCACCTTCATTTCTCTTCCATTCCCCTTCCTGTGTGTGCCTCTTCTCCTCTTGCACATGCACCTTCCATCCCTTCTGTGTCCATCCTCCCATTTTCTTCTCGAGTCCCCTCTATCTAGTTGTACCATAAATGAACAACCCCTAACCAATGTGCCTCTCCCAACCAACGTCATCATGTTTGATGACTATAGGACAATTGAAGAATGGTGTGACTCATGCAACTCTAATTGGGAAGAGGAAATCATACGGGAACCTCTTCAAAAGGAGAATCGGCTTAGTTCCAGAGGGCGCAGCTTCTGAGAGGAGCACCATAAAGTTTCGAAGCCCCAGTGTGGAGCAGCCACAAAAGAACCTTCAGTTCTTCCTTCCACTTCATCCCCTTCAAAATATAATGTTGAAGAAGAGTTTGAGCTTTCAAACTTCATGTTTGAAGATGAGGGGGACCATGGTGAGAAAATTACAGATCTGGAGGACACCATGGAGGAGGTCAAACACATGCAGCGGAGGACAGCAATGAGGCAGATCACTGTCATGGACTTAGAAGATTTCTTTGATGGTGAGGAGCCCATAGAGATCACATCATTCTCTCATTCATCATCCACATTCCAAGCACACAATCCTACCGCCATGAAGGAGAGAATTTAAGGACAACAGTCAACACTTCATGACGATTGTTCTCTGAACCAAGGTTAGAGGATCGTAGTCTTCCATGTTCTTCACGAGAGAAGGAAGGGAAAGGGAAAGAATGTGTCATCATCCCTCTCACACCATCCATCCAAGAAGGTCCACAAAAATACTCCATTTTTGAGTTAAATTTCAGAACAATGGGCAAACCAAAAGGATCAGACCATGCCTAATCAAATATTTGGCTACCCTAGAGCCAAAAATAGAGTTTCCACTAGTCATGCTCATTTCAGAGCATGAGGTAGAGCTTCAGCATGCCAAAGGTTAGCAGCAACGCCTCCTAGATCCAAGTACAAAACAACTCCAGGAGGTGTATATTTTGTTTGTTGATACTTTGAGGAGGGCGAAACACCATCTGCAAGGTGGTTTTTCACTCTCATTTCTGACCATGTTCAGCGCCAAATCAACTACATGGTCACAATTTGTGAGGAAGGGAAGCTACTTCTCCCTTCCTGATGCGAGTTTTACTTAATCACCCCTTTCCTCTTGTTAGTTTAGGTTATTTTAGGTTTTCTTTCAGTGACACAAGTGCTCATGCACACTCTACATGTTCCATTTAGGACATATATGATTTTAAGATTTTGTACATAGTGGTGTGCTTATGTTACGGTGCACTCCATATGGCACCTTTCCTTTCCTATCACGCCCACATGCCCCTTTTGTTGCTTCTTGTGATGATAGTTTAATTTTGGCAGAGGCGCTTCAATAGTCGGTCATGGATTCCACTCTCATTAATCCAGTTCGAGTATCTTCATATGAGAGCAACAATTCAATTCGTAGTTTAGACAGAGCTTCAAGTGACTCCAGGGTGTTCTTCAAGTTGCAGACCAAATCTTCAAAATTAAGTGCCCCGACTCCATGCCCAATGGACTTCTAAGGCTACTGGTCTCTTTATCTAGCAGAAGATGGCCCCTAAAGTCACCAAAACTGTTATCCAAATAAATCTCCTAGTTATCTAGATAACTTATATTCTCATCTTGACTCTGATGTTTCACATTTGAGGTTGCACGCACTCAAGATTATTCTTGTGAACACCTTGGAATAGTGGTTTTCCTCTATGTACCCTTTTGTGCCTTCTGCTCCCTTCACATTCTCCTACCTCATTCCATTTTCCTTGCACGCCTTCCTCCTACACACCCACTTTCTCTCCTATCCTGTCATGCACTCCTTGCGTGCACCTCTATAGACTTACCTTCCAATCAGCTAAGTCCCTGACATTCCTCTTGTGCACTTACATAGACTCAGTTCCTTTCGCATGCCCTCTTTTCTTCCTTCCTCCTGTGTGCGCGCCACCCCTCTATTTCCCTTTCGTGTGCTTGCTTCTCACTCTCGCATGTTACACATGCTTTAATTCACATCTTTCTACTTGCCTCCCACACCTCTTTCTTCTACGCATGCCCTTGCACCTTCTCCCTTGCACCCACATTCCGCACATTCACCTTCTTTCTATTCAAATTTCAGCATTTCTCCAAAGGTAAATCCAAAAGCGGAGGTCTAAATGAGTGCCACTTTCGCCACGTGTTCAAGGCCCAAAAAGTTAAAAGTGGTTGTTGAAAATTCTAAGAGCACTCGGAGAAGATTCCACATGTCTACCCGACGCTCCTTCAAAGGAAAAATCTTGAGTGGGTTTCTAAATGAGCATGGAGCCTCCACACATCTGGTTTCATAAAAGGACAGGGTCGAGGTTGAATAGTCAAAGCATTGAGACAAGCCGCCAGAGAGGGTTCCACATGTCAACTTTGACGTAACTTCAAAAGTGAAATACAAAGGCTACCCTCAGACATGCGCCAGCCCTCCACATGTTTGGTTTAAAAAGGGGGCCCATTTTGGTAGTTGGTTCCTGCCATTTTGTACGGACCCGATTCAAATTTCAAATGAGCATATCTTTTGACTCAATGCTCAAAATCTGACAAATCTGCACCGTTGGAAAGATCTTGGCCTCGTCTATGCCATGGAGATTTGAAACTTTAATTTTGGAGAGATTAGGTGGGGAAAAATAAAGAAACATCTTCATGTCATTAATACAGGATCTATTTGCCCCAACAACTAGATCGGATTTGATCTGATCCACCGTTCCTCCTCCTTTGAGGCGTCGAACAAGTAACTGATATAGACATGACAGATTTGGGGTAGATTTATAGGAGGCATTGATGGCAGCAATTGAGGCTCAAATTAATTTTCCCTCCCTTTCTCCTTCTCTTCTCTCCTTCTTCTTCTATAAATAGCAGAGTTCTGCTTTGTAAAATCATCTCTCCTTGTGGTAACGGCACCATGCCAAAATGGTGGTTGACTTCCCATGGGTCTCAGACCTTGGCATGGTCTCTGTAATGTTTTCTCACCTCCTGCCATGAATGTAAATGACTGATGCATCCCTTAAGCAATAAAATCATGTTTTGTGGAACTCTTTTCTTCCCTCTCTCATTTTCATTGCATCTCGCCTCCTTTTTGTGTTTTCTGGCATGTTGTGTGTATTCTTCTTGCAGTCCCCATGTTCATGTGTTACATGTGCTAGAAGGTTGAGCCCACATGTTGATCTATGGCGCACGTCGTCCACCCTCTTCTCCCGCACCCTCTTTGTTTCCTTCGCCACTCATGGAGAGAGATCGACCCTTTCCTTCTGGTACTATCACCTTCCTTAGCTTAGGATTTCCCCTTTTGTACATCCTTCTATTCCTGGTCCCGGCATGTTTAGTATAGTATTTACATTTAGTATTAGGGTAGTAGTATCATTAGAGGTAGGTAGAGGAACTGGCCTTCTCTGAGAGATCCGTCCTAAGCGCGCAAGGTCCCACAACTTGGGGGTAGTTCCATTGTGGTCTCAGACACCTTAGCCCTTTTCAGAGATCCGAGATGTGGGTGCATGTTTGAGCAACCAACAGCTTCCTCAAAAATATTTTTGCACACATTCAACCAAGCCTTGTTGATTTGTGCCCATCTGTCTTGCCCATTCACTTTGAACCAAATGCACATCCATCCTCATCATCGCAGTCGGTAATTGCATAAATGTTGAAGTAGCGTGAACCCTTCTTGTATTCATATGCCTCAATGGTCTTCTTAATGGCTTCCTTGTCTTTCAAGTCATCATCTAATGAATCTCCTTCATAGATAAGTCTAGTGAACTTAGAAATTAGTTGGGGGTTATGCACATCCTCGACTCTGTGAAATAAAATTGATCAACATGTACACGCATCATCAACCATTGGTATAGTCACTTGGGCTTGCAAAATAGGGTAACTTGTAGAGTTACAACAACCCAACCTTCTCCATTTTTACCTTTACCTCATCGTCATAGATGGGCATTCCATATGGTGTCCTCTTCTTCATAGGGAGAACTAGTTCTAGTGTCATTTCATTCTTTGTGGTGCTCGTTCGATGGTTGTAATCACTGATATCCATCTTCCTGATGTGAGACACCCATTCTTTACCAAGCAATATGTCATCTAGGTACTACATTTTTCGTGTACCATTCTTCATTGAAACTGGTGGAGACAGCTTGTTTCCCCTTTCCCTTTCCCTTCTTCGATTGAAATATTTTCTACTTTCCTTGGTGTCATTTCTTCATCAAGTCCTTAAAATGTCTTCTTTTCTCTTAATCCTAGCTCTGCTCAACTTTTTATTTCTACTTCTTTGCAAAAATTCCTTCAAACCTCGTGCCTTATCTTATGAACTCTAACACTGAAACCCTTTTTCCACAAGACGGCATAACACCCATGGTTTTATTCCATGCAACCTTCTTTTCTTATACCCATGTACTTATTTCCACTCTAGTTCACTGATCAAACTAGTTATGCACAAAAATCTTCTCAAACTTTCTTTGTAAGGATGCTCTAGTTCATAAGAGCTCTTTGATAACTTAAAATGCAAAGTAGAAAATAATGCACCCACGATATTCTATTTATAAATTTTTATTTTCTCCACAATAAATGCCATGTCACCTACCAACATACTTTTTCAATAAAGGAAGATTTTTTCTTTCCAATGCCACCTTCGCTTTTCCTCCACGCTCAATCTTATGTAAACACTTCGCAACATTCTAGCATGTAATCGCCTCGACCATATATTTCTTTGCATTCTCTCCCACGTCGATGTCAATTCTTCTTCTATGTCTTGGACCAAGTTATTTCCACTGCCTATCTCATGTTGCTCCTATGCTTTTTACCCTTGTATGTGGTTTCTCAAATCCTTTTGACACCATCCTTCCTTTATGTTCACCTTTTCCATGCGCAATCTTCCAATCCATGTGTTTTTGATTTTTCAACCCGAGTCATCCACAATCCTAGCTTCCAAAGATTGTCACATCACTCCAACCCACAAAAAAATAGATGCAAAGTCCTCTCCAGGCATGGAAAATTTTTGAAAATAATGAGTAGCTACCAAAGGCACAAATGCGCACAACACAAAGCAATGAGAAAGGGAAACACAAAGAAAGGAAACTACAACAAAGAAAAACCTAGGCTAACTAAAATACTACCTTATTTACAAACACAAGTAAGACTTATTTATAGTAGGGCTTTAGCCTAATCCCATTGAAATGGCCTAGTAACCATGTTCCATCCAAAGACTTGAATAGCAAAGCACCTAAATTAAGTATATAGATACAATATATGGTCCCATCCAATGGAATTTGAATTTCCCATGATGGCACAAAAACTTGGAGTCATACAATAAAACCATCTTCCTAACCTCAAACTATTTGTTCTTGATGTGTCTATCATGCCATGCCTTCTTCCCCGGATTTCTCTCTTTTCGACTCCAGCGAGCAATAACCTACCTCTCATCTAATTTCATTAACTTATCAATCCTCTCCTCAAGTGATTTTTCATCATTTAATCCTTCTCGCATGTTGTATGTAGCGATGGTAACATGAATTCAATAGGTAACACCACTTTTGTGCTAAACACCAATTGAAAAGGTGTGGCCTTGTTCAGTCTTTTATAAGTAGTCTGATATGACCATAACACAGCAGAAACTTTATCATCTCAATCCTTTCTTCCCACATCAAAAATCTTGGTTAATGTGTGATTCAAAATTTTGTTAAACACCTCAGTAGTCCCATTAGCTTATGGGTGATAAGCATTAGTATAGTGGCGGGCTGCCATGAATTCTCGCTAACAAGATCCTAACCGTGTCATTTAAGAAATGAGTGCCCCTATCACTTATTAATCTTAACAAGCATCCATATTTGTTAATTATGTTTTCCCACAAGAACCTAGTTGTTGTTACCATTGTGTAATCCCTTGTAGGTGCCACTTCTACCCACCTTATAAGATAATATGTGCATGTAATGATATAACGCGAACCTATCCTTCGCGTGGCTGGGGAAATAGGGCCTATGAAGTCAATTTCCCACTTCTCGAATGGTTCTGCACTGACAATCGGTCTTAATGGCATTTCATCTCTTTTCCTTGGTTTACCAAGGTGCTAGAAGTGGTCACAGGCATTACAATACTTGATACAATCCTTTTAAATTTTTTCCCACCAAAACCCTGCTAGAATGATCTTACACGTGGTTGCATTCCCTGCATAGTTTCTTCCTACAATTGCACCATTTGCTTCCTCCATGATTGCAATGTGTTTATGTTCTAACACACATCGGATTAACACCTAATCGTGGCTTAGCTTATATAAGTCTCCACTAATTAACATGTAGGGTGCGGCGTGTATGGCTAACTGCTTCCTTTCCAAAGTCTTCATTCCCTCTGGTGCCACACCTGTCTTGAGAAACACAACAATATCTTCCAAGTCAGAGGGCACACGCCACAATCTAAATAGTTGTGCATCTGGCATTATATCCTCAATGCTCTATGTGTCCTCCCCTAATTCAATCCTTGATAAATGGTCGATCCCAAATTACTCTTACTGGTTTCAAAACAACCATATACTCAAACTCTCAAACGACAAGACCCATCAAGATATGTGTCCTTGTAAAACGAGCTTGTTTACCAAGTACTTCAATGTCATGTGGTTCATGTAGAATATAAAGGGTGTTGCTAATAGATACTGCCTAAATTTTTACAAAGGTCATAGATCATTAACAATGCTTCACGCTTAGTATTAGTAAAGTTACTTTCTTCATCAAGTTAGCTTTCTACTAGTAAAGTGCAAGGGGTGGTCAACAATTCCCTCTCTAGGTTGTGCTAAGATTGCCCCAATCACCACTCCTAAAGCATCAACATGTACATGGAATGGCTTATCCCAAGAAGGAAAGTGTAATATGGGTGCAAAGTGATAAGCTTATTCTTCAATGTATCAAATGCCATCTGATGTGCCTCTCCCCAGTGAAATGTACTTTTGTGTTTTAGCAAATTTTCCAATGGTGCGGTGATCTTGGCATACCCCTTAATAAATTTCTAGTAATACCCCATATGCCCAAGGAATCTATGCATTGTGCTCTGGCTAGTAGGTTCCCCATTCCCATATTAAAGGTAACTTTGGCATGATCCAACAAGTAAGCCTTCCTTACATATGATATGCCCCAAAAGGGTTCCAAATGGAGTAGTGAAAACACATTTCTTAATGTTGAGGGATATCCTCAACTGCCGACATCTTTCAAACATCAGCCTCAGATTGTCATAATGGTCCCTCACTAATCCATATATCGTCCAATCATCAAGGTAGACTTGAAGAAACTTATGGATGAAGTCTTGAAATGCCTGCACCACAATGCACGAAAACATAGCAGGTGTGTTCTTCAGTCCAAAAGGCATGACTGTGTAGGAAAAGCTTCCCCATTTAGTGGTGAAAGTTGTCTTTTCTTGGTCCTCCTTTACAATTCTAACCTGATGATATCCTAAGAATCTATTTGTGAAATAATAGATCTCACACCCAGCTACTCCTTCTAGGATCTCCTTAGTGAAGGGGTTGGAAAAGGGTCAATAACACATACCGCATTCAAATCCCTATAATCAACACAAATCCTTATCCTCCCATCCTTCTTAATGTTGATGACCATCGAACTTATCCATTCTGATTCTTCAATGGCCTCAATGATGCCTGATGTAATCATCTTGTCAATCTCCTCCTTGACTTTGATGCGTAGATTCGGATTCATTCGATAAGGTCTCTTCGAATTGGGTGTGCTCCTCCTTTAACTTGATCTTCATTTATCCCAAGGAGTGGTGAACTCCTTTAAGTTTGTGGTACCCGCATGGAAACAAATCCTGAAATTCATGCAACAGATTGATGATCTTTGAAACCTCCTTTTCTATCCAGTAATCTCCAATAGTAGCCTCCTTAGGTTCTGCCTCCGAACCAATGTTAACCTTCTTGGTTTTCAAGGGTTCATGGTAGGCGTGCACTTTCTCATCAGCACTATCCATAACCTTGCACGTACCCACAATATGGTTAACATCCAAATTTTCCACTTCTTCACCATCGATCACATAGACCAATTTTCCTTTCTATTTTTTTCATGCATGCACGCTCAAGTTGTATCTCCTCTGATTATTCCTCATCAAAATGTGCTTCTAATCTAGGTTCACCCAATAATTCCAGTATTCTATCCTCCACCATGACACTATCTCCCATAGTTAGGCACTTAACAACCTGTAACACCTCATCCATGATGGCTTAGTACTCTAATATTTGAAAGCTTGAAGGAGGTCAATCATCAACTCCTACTAGTTTCTTATTCGACGATGCATCTCTAAGTGAATGTACCATGCACACACATATCCTTGTAAGGTGGATTATAGCTTATACACCCATAAAGAAGGTAGCAAGGCTTCTGTGCCTTCCATCCATGCCTTCTCACATGCTTGGATGTGAAACGAGGCGGGTTCCTTTCCATGATAATCTTGTATGATAATAGGTGCATTACTCGGACAAGTCTAACATAGAACGTGATTATTACTTTGATTCACTCTAGAAGGTTATCACAATGGGTCACCCACCAATGTGCTATGGTCCCGAGCAAGGTATAGCTAAGCATCCTTCTCCTTTCAATCTCACATCTCCACTAGGTCTCCACTTCTCATAGAAACCATCAAGGTCAGCTCCCCCAGAATAACTTGGAAACTTCTTTCCTCATAGGCACTTGACTAAGTGCACCTTTGTTACTCTCATCATAGAGCCTCTTAATTGTCTTCTAAATAACTCATATGTCTCATGTGCCCAATTATCACATGCCACACTAGTTGTATCACTTATAGATTAAGCGTCTTCCCACTGAATAACACCCTCTTTTGTTGGTTGCACAACCTCAGGGTCCCGGATAGTGTGCACATAAATTTTGTCTAGGTATTCTTCTCCTAAAGGCTCAATATAGGGTGCTGACTTCCCATCCATCAAAGGAATGATAAAATGTTCCTCTTTGTTCTCAAAACTTATATACCCCTTATTGAAACTCAAGTCGGTATTGTTTTTATAGCACCAGAGCACCTAAGTAACACTGAAAGTTGTCTCGACTCAAGAAATGCTACTTCAAGTCTCCTCCAATGAATTTATCCCCTTGGATAGTGATAACATCATCTTTTAAAACACCAATGGGCATTGCCTTTGTCTTATTAGCCATATACAACACATTTGAAGATGGTTGTAATGGGGGCCTTCCCATTTGATTCCAAGCATCCAGGGTGAGAACATTAACTTCCACACCCATGTCAATCAAAATATTTCTTAGGAGCCATCCATCAACAACTACATTCAAGGTAATCTCCTTATCATAGTCAAGGCTATGGGGAGGAAGGTTAGCATGTAAAACCTACCTCTTGTGCTCTGCTCCAACACTTGGTATCTTATCCCTCAACCATTCTCCTAATAGAGGAATGATATTCTCTTGGCATAACATCTTACATACCTCTCTAACATCATCTATATCTGACTGAGGGACCTCAACACTTTTCTTCTACCCCAACTTCCTGATTGCTCCTTTAGACATTGAATTTCCCCTTGAAGACTCCTAGATTATGTCCATGGTCTCTTAATAGACTTCCTTCTGATGGGTAGGGTCTAAATACTTCCCATACACCACCTCTTCTCTTGTAATCAGTGGTCTCTTATTTGGTATTTCCTGGAACATACAACCTCACCTTGCGTTATCACCAAGATAGGTTCTAATTCGACTCATCATGCGCCACCTTGGCATCCATTGTGAGTCTGATTTCTTAATGCTTACCATCTCTAAATGCCCTTGTCTTTCCATTTTTTTTAGCTCATGTGTTCAAATAGCTCCAGAACTCCTCATACTTGTGCTTCTTCCCACACCATGAGCACTTGTAGTAGGTCAAGACATTCATGCTTGTAATGCTCTATGGACCCACAATTATAACAAGTTCCACGAGGAATTCACCTCTTCCACCTCCATGATTTCCACGGCCTCTAAATCCTCCGTAAAATCCTCTTCCATGAGCTCCTCCATTTGCACATCCTTCATAGTGATGACCATCATCCTTGGAATTGTTTGCAATGTTGTTCAGCGCACACCAATATCAATGACATCATGTATCTAGTCAATCAATCTACAATCCTTGGTGTCATGAGTAGTAGAGGTGCAAATCTTGTAATAGTAAGACACATTCTTATAGATCATGTGCTACTGAAACAGACACCTACTTGCATCATGATCTTTATGGAAAATTTCACAATCTACCATCATGGCATGTATCGATCTCTCGAGGAAAACTGTCCTTCGTATTCCCCTCTACCTCACAATTTGTGCACCATAGGCCACTGTGAGTCTCATGGGCCAAGTTCACAGATAACTTCTCCAACTACTTTTCCATTGAAGAAATATGAGATTCAAGAAAAGGACTAACAACAATATCCATACTTCCCATAGCCTCAGCATGTAGGGCAGCCTCCAAGGCCTCGTGCGGGTTTGTGAAAGTCTTATGCAAAAGTGCTCTCCTGAAGGGAATTATTAGTCCTCCAATGAACCATTGAGAATGTTGAGAAGGATGAATATCATAAGATAGTTTTGATAAGAGAGTTTTAAAATGTGCATCATACTCTCGCACACTCTCTTTCATACCTTGTTGAATCTCCTTCAATGTGCACTAATGCTCTTCTATTCAAACTTAGGAATATGGAATTCAGCTAAGAAGGCATTACGTAGTGTGGTATAATATACTATTGTCTAGTGGGGGTCATACTTCCGGTACCAACTATGTGCATGCCCTTATAACGTTGTTGAAAATTGACTTTCCTTCTATTACGGGTAATGATCCCTTCGTATGCCATAGAATCTCACATTTGTGTACATTTTCTACAAACATCCTCAACACCTTTGTAATCTGGTAGATGTAAATACATTTCAAAAATACTTGCCGAGGCAATTGAGGTCCTTGTCCGCCTGATCTAGAACCTTGATTCCCTTCGGTGTTTCCTCCACCACCAGATCCACTAGATCCCCAAGCGCCTATCCCTCCGACCCACCGTATCCTCTAGATTCACCAGGTCCACTGGTTCCTATTCCACCTAACCCACTAGATCCACCTCTTGTAGCTAGAAAGGGTCTTGAAGTGGTCGCATCGTGTCCCCACTATCACATTGAACTACGTGCCAATAATCTATGATATTACATCACTACCAGATGTGTGTCCCGTGCCACTTCTAGATGTGATACCTAAGCTTTGTGTACCTATACTTTTCCCAAATTTCATTCCAAAAAATATACCTCCAAACACAAGAAATGATTGTGCAGCCATAGATGTGCCAAATGAAAAGTTATACCTCCTAGGTGTTGATCGGTTACTTCCACCAATACCAATTGGGTTAGTAATACTTATCTCTGGATTTGGAAAACTAAGTGCCAAGGGTTGGTCACCAGGTGGATTTAGATGCATGCCAATGACTCTTCTCCTTTCTTCATATGACAAGCTCTCTCCAGAAGCCAAGGGTTTCTCTTCCACGCTTGCCAAGATGGGGTAGCACAGAATGCTCAGGTTCCATGTCCTCTACGTGAACCTCAAATCCTTCCTACAATGTCTTCCTCCATAAATCCATCACTCCCATAGCTTCACACTATCTTGTCAACTCCCTCTCTCGAGCCTCATTATACTTAAGTCATCTCTCTTCCCTCTCCTTTTCATCCGCAAGGTCCACCATCTTCCTATGTTCTAGCTTCCTCGCCCAATGCTCAAAAGAAGCTTAGTTTGCCATAGGAAATGATTCCAAACTAAATTTAATGATCAAGATCTTTATAGCTAAATGGATAACATGTAAGAATGATCCTCTTGGCTCCTTAAGAACTCAAACTCAAAAATCTCTAGATAGGAATACATAGAAATTACGTACTCCAAGGTGTAACTTGTCAACACTCTACTCCACCAATGATCAACAACACGCATCCAAGTCAGATCAGCATCATGCAACCTTTGATACTCATCTTGAGTCCATATACAAGGTCTATAGTACTAGCTTGATCTAGATGCATATGCCGAAATCCATTCATACAACTCCACTAGAAAATAACAAAATAAGGTCTCATACAACTCATGATACAGATGTTATTCTACCCATTTACATGCATCAAACTCATGTCCATTACTAAATCTTTGAGTGAACTCATCCTCCGTGCTTTTAAGCCATGCTTCAACATTGTCCAAGGTCAAGCGCTTTGTCATCACGCACCATTCTCACAACAAATTCAAAAGAGGTCCCGACAATGAAACCAATATGTAGTCATTATTTTACCCTTAATACTTCTTTCTAACCCCAAGTGTGTTGGCCTATCATCCAACATACGTTGGGCACTCACCGAGGCACGTGTGGGCACTTTGAGCCCTCCTTTATGTGATCCTTGCGCAAGAGAGTTATACCATTAATGGAGGATTATTTACGAAAAGAAGTATATTCACTTACTTTAAAAGGTAGAAGATGTAACTAATAGATCTATACATTAATGCATCACAGAAGCTAAATGATATTGTAAGAAGTACAATAAACCGTGATCTCGAGCCATGATAAGTCATATAACATAAGGGTTTACACCCAAAACAAGATGTACATAATAGATCCATGTATATTGATTTAAGAGAATCTCTGTAGCCATACTACATTCAAAAGGGTCATCTCAGACCATATATATTAAATGATAGAGACTTAACTCCTGGAACCACTGGAACCTTGGAATTTAGACTTAGACTTAACCCCAAGTGGATAAGGTTATGACTAATTCCTTTAAACCCTTGTTATGCCTCCCTCACATAGCCTTTGTTTCACTTATATTTCTACCTCTGCCTCCATATATTTATGCCCGTGTGTTCTCGTCCATCTCTATATATGTTCCTAACCCAAACACCTCTTTTATATAGGATCATCAACCATTGCCATGAATTTTTTTCTCTGAGATTAAGTTCCAAAGTATCGATGTGGTCCTCCATTGGTGAGTGCTTATCCTCTTCGCAAACCTTCAACTAACTATAATGATGTCTCTGGGAATATTCCCTTCAGTAATATCCTTTTCTTGACCTCCAAGGTTCTAGGGTGGCACCTTATCTACACATCACGCCTAGTCGAGTTAAGTCTAAGTCCTTATATCCAAGTGACTCCATGATGTCGGTTATAGCTAAGTACTTTAAACCCTTGTTCTTCCTCTTGCACGTGCCCTGGTTTCACTTAAACCCTTATTAAACCCCTTTTCCCTACATGCTTTTCCGTGACGCACCCTTCTATCTATCGATCCCCGCACGTGCGTGCCTCTTGGTACTTAGCCAATATTTTAGGGTCCAACATATCTACCCGTATCTTCTTGGTTACTCCGCACTAGTTTACTTCTCAATAACTACCTCTAGATATGGAACATCATATGCAAGGGATAGGTGGATAGACAAGATCGATGCACACCCGCGGTCCTCATTTGCTCCTCTAACGCGCTCTCATCCGAAGCCAAAGGGGGTTCTCTACTACACTTTCCCAAAGTTGGGAGTACATGATGTTGCAGCTCCTCATCTTCTATGAGAGCTTCAAAACCTTCATGAGCCATCATTCCCCTCAACCTGAGTGACTCCTCAATGTCCTATGCACATGTCATGTCCCTCTCTCACGCTTCATTAAACTTGAGCCATCTTTCCTCTCTCTATCTTTCTGCCACCATGTCCGCCATATTTCTCCACACTTGCTCATGTCCCTACTCATGGTGGGGTTTCTCTAGCCATAGGAGGCTTTTTAAATGTATCTCTATAGTCAAAATCTTGATCGATAACAATATAATGTGTAAATAAGATCCTTTGGGCTCGTATAAGAATTTGAATTCAACTTCCTCTTGAAACAAATACGTAGAAATAGTGTACTCCAATGTATAATTATGCAACACTCCATCCCACCAATGATCTACGCTCTATTCCACTCCACATCCACATCAAAAAGAGTCTGGTAATCCTCTTGTGTCCAAAGCTTTGGCCTAGGACCCCAACGCTTCCCTAATGCGTATGTTGCTAGCCACTCATACAATTATACCTTTGAGAAGCTGAAGAATGTATCATATAGCTCATGATAAAGATTATCTTCCACCCAACGATGTGCATTAAAATCAGGTCCAGTGTTATATCTCTACACAAACTTATCTTGACCATCCTCTACCCAACTTTCAATGCTCTCCAGAGTTAATTGATATGCCATTTTTATGAAACATCTTGGAAAACAGATTAAAAAGAGGTCCCAAAATAGAACCAAAATTTAGTCTTTTATTTATGCACTCAAACACTATGTGCGCCGACAACTCATTCAAACAGCAGTTTGACTACTCACCAAGTGCATGAATCTATCAAGTCCCTCCTTTGTATTTTCTTGTCAATATGTTAGCATGCATAATCATAGTGATATCTAATCAAGTACTCATTCAGTCATACTAGATCATTACATACATTCACTTGGAAACACATGTAATAAGGAAACATAATAGATCGACAATTACTAATATCAATTGTACCATGAAATCTCCATACTCAAACATATCAATGATCATAATCCATCCACCATATTCCATTATAACAAAATTATTACATCACGAATATGGATACATATCAATCAATGTACCAATACACTGCAACATATGTAAGCATCAAACCCTAGATCATAACATACTCCACGAACTGATAACTAAGGACCTGGTACTAAAATGATGGTGTATAAGAGATATATATAGTGGTGGGGACTTTCCCTTCACTGCCTATGCACTCTCCTAATAATATGTGTGCCCAAAATAGACTACATGCATGTTATAAACATTTAATAATAGACTATCCTATAAATAGAAAATTTTTGATGTTATTAATAACTTGATCCATGTATGTCTCTTCATCTTCAATCCACATGTGCTTTATCCAAAAATAGACCTTCCTTGATTACCAAGTCTCCTTGCTTTTCTCTGATTCTAAATCATTTCTTAGTCAACACTCTACCTTGGTTCTTCTATTTTTAGCTTGTGGTTCACAAAATCGGCTAAGTCCCAAAGTTACCCTACTCCAAAGAGCCCTTTACGCGTTATTCCATACTTACTACATGCACCCCTTCACATCTACCTCATAAGTTCCCTACATCCTTATGCACAACATGTGCTTACTCAATTCATTCCTGCAACAACTATCACCACCCTCTCCTCCTTCGGTCCTCCTCTATCTAGACCCCGAGGTGGCTGGCCCATAATCGCAAAGACTAAAACTAGGAACTTCTCTAAGATCGATACTCGCATACCACGGTATGAGGGTAAGTTCTACACCACTAGGTCCTCATAATAGGAAATTTCCCCACCGCGTGGCGATAATGAGCTAAGCTAACTAGCCCAATTAGTCTCATCTAACCGCTAGCCTAAACCCAAGCCGCTAACTCGACACTTGACACCGATGTCCTTGTGATCTTAAGGGCTCATCACAAAGTCTCCCAATGTTGTTTATATCTATCCCGATCAATATTGACATGTGATAACCGCTACCTTAAACTAGCATGCTCAACTATAAGTCCATTCCTCTCCATGATCGAGGCTATCCCTCTCTCCAACAAAACCATCCCACTCCACCCTCAAACTATCTCTCTTTGCCTCCATTGTGGCCTTTTCATCTGTCAATTGTGTGATAGTGGCCTCTAAGGCTGCCTTGTCTCCATCCTCCTCCTCATCACTAACATCAACCACCTCATGTGCCTCCTTCACTCGAGCTCGCACCATCCTACCTCTCTAAACTAGACGAGCTATCTCCCACTTGACATATACCCCAATCCACCATGATGTATAACCCATAATCATGACAACATCATCTATTGGAGCTATGTCCCCATGCTCATCCATACCCATGGCTCCCTCCTCATCATTCATAATAAGAGGTGGTCCCACAACCGCCTTAGGAGTGTCTAAATCCCCATCATCACATTTGTATGGTACTAGATCACCGAGCATAAATTGTATCAAACCAAATTGTCGTCTAATATGACCAAACCTAATAATCTCCCACTCTCCACCTCGTCAACCTGCACCCATAACTCCTACTTGAGTGGCATTCAACTCCCTCTCATAATCAACTACTCTAGAAATCCAATATAAGGTCTCCACAATACATCCCCAACCTATAAACCTATGAGAATATCTTTATAGTGAGCCTCCCTCTCGAAATCCTCTAGATCGTTATGCATCAACATGTCATCTTATAAATCCAACCGATCCTCTAATCATATCCACACCTCCCCATGGTAAACCATGAGCAATATGCTTGAAATCCCAATAATGTAGTGAAAACATGATATCAATCCCAAATCTCTTATGGACCCTCCAAGCCCATAGCTCCCTGTAATTTTGCACTAGTAATGCAGGGGCCCATGCAAAAATTGTATGATGCTCCATCATCTCTGCAACAACCCCGTCATCATCTAGGAAACCGACTACCTCCAAAGTCGGTAAAATCAAAACATGAGATCCCCGTAATCATCATCATTATCTCGAACACGACCCTCCCTCTTTATAGAATAGAGATTCGATAATAAAACCCACTTTTGGTGTTTCTCACATCCTCCAAATCCTCTCGAAAAAACCTCATCATGACCTCCTCCCTCTCAATATCATTAATGCAATAAATACCCTTCCCCTAGACTAGAAACAAGGTGATCATGTGTACATCCTCTAGGGTGATAGTGATCTCACTTGTCGGTAACTAAAAGTATAGGTGGCGGATCCCATCTCTTCATCAATGTGAAAAATAATCCTGATGCCTATGGATGCATCTATAATCACGCATCCCCATAAATCCCACTGGATCCACATGTGCCCAATCCTCATCTCGATATATCCTCCCTACCTCGGATAGAATCATGGGAATCCTATCTCTAATGGTCAATTGAGGCTTCACCTGCATTCACAAAACACAAAAACAAGAATTAGAATCAATTTTCATCAAAAATTCATCAAAATTTTATCATAAATATTGATCGCTAACAAATTACCCTAGATTTCCAACAATCCAATTGAATCACCAACGATCCCTATGAACCACTTGGCGATCCACCCGATCATCGGTGATTCTATAAATTTTCAAAACAAGCCCTTTGTATAGGAATGAAAAAATAAAAAACCAAAAACTAGCTAAACACAAGCAAAATAAACAAAATAAAGGACCTACCTCTTCTCGAGTGGGCCTCCTCTACTTCTTTGGATGATCTTTTCATGGCCATTTCTCCAAAATCACTCTTTTATCACTCAATTTCACTCTCCCAAATTGTTCTCGCACAAATCAACAATTCCTAAAGTGGTCAACTATTTATAGCCCATAACATTTTTGTGTAGGAATCGGCGATGATTCCATTAATCATCGGAAATTCATCATAATCATCGGTGATTAGCCTAAATCGTTAGTGATCCCATATTTTCTATCATGAACCATCCTTTTTCAAAACCAAAAATTAATTTTCAACAAAATTATTGCATTTTTCAAACAAAATACCTCATGTTGAGAACCCCAAATTCTTGCAAACTATCAATCCCTCACAGTTCGATCTATAAAGTTAGCACATACAAGTCATATGTCTATTAGATGCAAACCTTTTGGTTCCCCTATCACTTGACTTCTCGGTCCTTGCAGCCTACCCCTATGGATCATATGTCCATAGAAATGAACCCTTTGGTTCCCCTGTCACTTGATTCCACGGTAGTACCTATTGTTTTGATACCTCGTCTTGGGAAGCTTCAAACGAAACACACATGACAAACTTATCCAAAGCAACCTATCAAATGGTGGTCCTTGCACTTTCGTCACAATCACCCCTAGTTTAAGGAGGGATCACCCATACAAAAAAATTGACCTATCGCATATCTTTTATTCTAGCACTTTTCCTACACTAAACTACTCGAAAAAGGGGCAAATGTAGAAACCTAAAATTAGCACCGCTAATTTCCCTATCCACATAAGTTAATCCCTCAACGATATAAAATTAAAATAATTCACCTAACTCCATACCACACACATTATTTAATCTATTAAACCCTTATCCTAAGTTATATTCTCTCCCATGGTATTTACTCCATGTAAATATTATTCTACACCCGTAAAACCATTCTACAACTGTAAAATCCTATTTTACCCATCCTAAACCACCTAACCACTTTAAATATACTTAAACCTATTTTATTAACACATCTCAACCTCTACACCTCATCCATAACCTACCCTTAACCATTTACCCTCATTAATTACCTGAAAACCCTATTTGGAAGTGGTTTCAACCACTTCCCAAACATTTTCCTTTAAAAAATGGATCATCGGCGATCTAACCGATCGTCGATGATTGTAAATAGGAGTTTGCATCCTCTCTCGTGGATATTCGAAATATTTTACTTGTGCCCACACTTTGTTTTCGACTTCTCAAAGAATTTAGGTCATTCTAGAGATCATCAAGAGCTTGTATCAACCTCCAACAACTATCAACACATCATTTTGATAGTCTTTTTCATCAATCAACTCTCAGGAAGCTCAATAGTAGGACATCAACTTCAATCAACTCCATTCAACAATTTGAGGCATCTTTTAGCTCATTTTCACATCCAAAGGTATTTTTTTGTTTTATTTTATCATTTACAGTTCATACAAACATCAAAAACAATCAAAATTATCATTTTAGAGCTTTGTTTATCATTTTTAGCAAAGTTGTCTTTTTAGTAGTAATCACCAATTGATTTACTAAATTTCTAGCGATCACCACAATTAACGGCAATCCTTGTCAAAATTAAATATTTTCATCAATTTATCATCATTTTTATCAATATATTTTCATTTAATGTGTCCCTTATGTAAGCATGGCTTTACTTTATATGGCACTACTTGGTTGGTATAATCCCATTACAAGCATTCATGACCTTCACATAGTCTACCACCCCTTCTTCTCGGGAGAAATACAACATCATTCATGAGTTGACATTGTGCTGCATATAATTAGCCACCGACATCGAGAACATCGACGAGTAGATTGATTTCCTCCACTACATTCAACAAGATATTGAAGACTTTTGGTATGATTACTTCGAGTCTGTCTAGATCGCATCCACCCTTTCTTGGGCCACCTTTGAAGCTGCACAGGACTTACCCTTCAACCTTGAGTTCTAGAGCTTCTCATCTATTATCTATCTATCATTTTCTATTATATACCTTTATCATTATCTTTATCAATCTACTTAATTGTCTAAAAGTGAGCTGACATCCTCCAAGGAAGTCCCTTTGGATTCCTAGAATAGGCCTCTTCCAAATAGCTTGTTTATCCATTTATCTAATTCTATCTTGTTTATATGTCTTGAATTTGCAGGCTTCTTCCTCGACGCGAAGAAGAAGGAGCTTTATCCAACATCAATTGACATCCATCATTTCGGGCATGAGAAAACCCCATCGTCTTCCAAGGTCATTTTTTTTTGTTATTTCATTTATTAAGTTAAAGTTGGAAAGTAAAAAATCTCTAGATCAATAACACCAAAGTGGGAGAAATAAAAACAATGGGGAGTTATTTGTAATAACAAGGAGAAAATACATCTTTAAATGACAACTAAATCAGATGTTGATATTCATTTTATCTTTAAAAAGAACAATCATATATATATATATATATATATATATATATATATATATATATGTATATTGATTATAGGATTTTACATAATTTTCTAAAAAAGAATTTGAATACCTTCATAACTTATTAAAATGACAAAAATGTAAACTTTAGTAATGAATTATATCTCTATTCAATTTTCAATTATCATTTTGACATGGCACAATGAACCTTTGTGTAGCCATCCATTATGAGCACATATTAACATGACGGGTAAACATTAATAAACATTTTCTTAGCAAGAGTTCAAATTTGATAATGTTGTTGGAAATAAGCATAAAAACACAAGTTTACAAAAATAGTGTTTCAAAAAACACCTAGTTATGAAATGGGTTGTAGTCCAATGGTGAGTATGATGGTGTAAAAGGTGTTACCTAACCATGCAATCTTTGAATTCAATAAAAATACAAACTTAATTATATCCAAAAGGTAAAGCTGGATTAACCCAATTACTATTTGTAGACATCTAAAATGTCGACATGTCCACCACGTTTAATTTGTCTCGCAAAATCATCTAAATCCATATAATAATTAATCGCAAGATTAATTATTATTAATTTCATCATTAATCCCTTTATTCTAATATTTCATCATTTATCTAAATATTTCATTTTATCATTTATCCCATTAAAAATCCCTTTTATCACATTTACCCTTTCATCATTTATCATTTATCATTTATCTCATTTCATCCTTAATCCCTTTTATTTCATTATAATATCATATTATCATTATAATCCTTCATTAACATTTTATAGGAATTTAATATTCCTACACCTCACCTACCACCTACCCTACACATCCCTACACCTAGCCTTTCCATCAAATCACATCCCTAATCATATTTATTTAACCTAATCTAATCCTAATCTCATCACATCCTCACACCTCTAAATCTAGAGGTTTATAAATCTAGAATCCTCTCTAACCTTCTCCTTTTATTGAATTTTTAATTCAATGAAAGCTTATTCCCTGCATAGAATTTGAATTCAAATTCTAGAATCCTCCAACTCTAGACTCCTCCATTCCTCTCATCAATTCTCCACCCTTGATCCAAATCCAAGATGGCTTCATCCTTACCATTGAATCCTCAACTCCTCGGCTATAAATCTAGATCTCATCCTCAATGAGAGCCATCCTAACAATCCATAAAAAAATATTCTATTTTTTCATCAATCATCCATTTTATCTTCAATCAATCCATTATTCATCCACAATCAATCATCATCCTTCATCAATCATCAAGGCAAATCAAAGGGGAGGTGTTGCTTGTGTGTCTCCATCAAAATATGAAGCAAAAATCAATCATCCAACATCAAGAGCACATCCAACCAATCAAAGGAGGAGTGTTATGATCATGTAGGTAAGTGTAAGTATTATTCTCTCCTTCATTTTTATCTATTGCTCTATACTAGAGGTAGTGTATTAGAGTGTTAGAATAGGAATCAATTTATTTTTTTCTTGTTGGCATTTTGCAATAACATCTCTTTTACATCTACATTTTTGCACCCACCATGGAGCTTACCCCTGAAATTTTAATTATTTTAATAACATTACCCTTTAGAAACAAGTTGTGACAATTTTAGAAAGTTTCGGTGAGATTTGACTAAAAATTTTCAAAATTTTGTGATTTTATTTTGTTTTAGTACGTATGACTGTAATGTACGTATAGAACACAAAACAACACATATGCTCTGAAACATCACTTCTACAAGTTCTAACCTCTGTGTTTGCAAAAATTAACTTCAACGTGTGTGTTCGACCCATGGTGCATTTTTTTGTGATTCAACGTGTTTGTTATACTGTATTAGCACGTTTGTGACTGTATTGTTTTTCTATCCAAATCAAAGCATGTTTTACCATACATTGGCATGTTTTCTAATAGTTTAGCACTTTTGATTCATATTGACATTTTTGTGATGTTGGCCTTTTCCTATGTAGCTTCAAAAATATTCGTATAACAACTTGTTTGTTAAGAGTTTAGTGCTTTTGCTAATAGTGCAACATTTTGTGCTCTTTTGGTTCTATTTTTGCGGGATTAATGCATGCATGTTTCAATTTAGTGCATATGTTAACATTACAGGTGTGTTTGACACCATAATAACACTTTTGTCATTTTAGTTACGTATTTGTGCATGGTTAGCGTGTTTGCTAACATTGCGGCATGTTTTCTCTAAAACAACGCTTTTACTTTGAAGTAACACGTTTGCTCTAACAATGTTTTTGCATACTTTTTTATTGTCTAATCACACTTTTTGCTTTTTAGTGGTGTTTTACAGGTATTAACATTTTGTTTTTGTAGAAACAACACGAAACAAGGGGAGAATCATTGGATTTAATATTCGAACAATATTTTACTAACATTTTTGGTTACAGGATATTGATTAAATCAAAACTACTAACATTTTTCTTGCAGCCCAAGCGGTCCAAGAACATTAGGGTTTGAAATAAACTACTAATCCTTTGTTTTACAGGTCCCCTTGTCGAAGGCCCCCATCATATAAATTTTAATTTTCATTATTTTGTGTGTTATCTTTTTGTAAATTTATGTGCTTGCTTGTTTTAAATCCTGAAGGTGACATCGTGTATGCTCTCCTCTCGTGTCCTAGGATGATCTTGAGGATCAAAAGTGGTTAGTCTTCCCTCCCTTTTTTTTTTTTTAGGGGTAATGTGACATGGAAGTGACATCCATGCACTTACCATAGTCCTAGGGGTCTCGTGACCATGGATTCACCTCCACGCATGTAGACACACCCCGTGTTCCGCGGGGTATATAAATTCAAGGAAATCTCTTGTCATTGGCTAAGCTCTTGCCTATTGTTAACCTTTAAATCTTACCTTGAAAATAAGATGTTAAAAGTTGCTTTAAAATTTCTTCTAAATCTTTCACCCAAAGTGTTTTAAAAATGTGTTGAATTTCTCAGAAGTCCAAAATTTTGGACTTGATTTCAAGTTTTCTTTTCGGGAGGATATCTTGCTAAATAAAAAAATTTGATTCCAAATTTTCAAACTCTAAAAGCTTGAAAGTCTGAAAATTCATTTTGAACTTTCGAGATTCGAAGTCTCCTTAATAGTTTTCAATTTTTGACTTTGGACTTCCAAACTCTAAAAGTCGAGTTCCGAAATTTCATAACTTCAGACTTTGGGTTTCGAAGCCTACGTTGCCCCCTTTGAGAAATCTCTTGTCGGAGTTTTGAAGTCCAAAACTCTGAAGTTCAAAATTTGAAACTTGGACTTTCGGTTTTGTAGTCGTCCATCTTCATTTTGATAATTTCACCTCTGAGGACATCCGAAGTCTGAAATTCAAATTTCATAACTTTAGACTTTCGGGTTTTGGAGTCTTCATGTCGACTTTTTAATAACTTCGTCTCTCGGGTTTGAAGTCCAAAACTCCGGTTCTGAACTTTCAGAACTTCAGACTTTCGCGGTTTCAGACATCGAGTTCTATGGGCATTTAATTCTCATCTACCCTCCACATGTCAGACTTATGGGCATTAATTTTGGGTTTTTATATAAAATCATATTTTTATCTATCATTTTCACCTAAATTTTTGCTCTAACACTCGATTTTTACCAAACTCTTTGTACTTTCGAGGCGTCATTTTCAAGGTAATTTTGTTTGGGTTATTTCTTCTTGGTTTATGATTGTTTTGGGTCTTCTTGTTTATTTTATTTTGTTCTTCCTTTTTCTTATTTGGAAATGGAACCCTCATCATCTACCATGTTTTCCTTAAGAATGTTTCCAGATTTCCATAATCACAAAATCCAACATGTGTCGACATCCAGTCTAAATTACACAATAATTTCTCCCAGATCTCCACAAGTATTTGATTTTCATTATGTGCCCTTTAGTGATTTCATAGTTCACATATTACTTTTTTGTAACCATCAATTTTGGAGTTTTAGAGGTTTGCATGTTTCGAGCTTTCAAAGCTTCTTCCTTTTCGGACTTTCGGAGTTTCCAATTTTAGTCGATTCAAGATTTTCAAAGTTTCGGAGGTTTTCCCTTTTTTCGATTTTCGAGAGGTCTAAGGATTTTGAAGGTTCGGGGTTTTGATTTTGAGTTTTAGAGTCTTTAGTTTCGGGTTTTGAAGAGTTTTTACTTCGATGCTAGAGTTTTTTAAACTTTTGGACTTCGGCATTTCAGAGATTTTACATAGTATCTATTACAAAATTTCCAAAGGCCCTTCAGATTCTAAATTCCAAACTTAATGTCAATCTTCTCATCAAAGGTAAATTAAAGATGAAATATACATTTTTAGGAGTTTTCCCTCACTCGTGTCTTTCCTCGGACTTGGGAAATATTGGAGATATTGATGTTGGATAGGTATATTTTCCAAACTTCAGGAAAGGTTGAGAGCTCCTAACAAGAAATATTGGATGCAGGCTATATATGACAGTGGGCTTTCTCTTGCTGTTGGTTTTCCTGCATCCATGCATTATCCCAAATTCATCTTGGCCACAACATCCCATTTTGATGAAGATTCCAGATCGGTGAAGAATGATGACGGAAATGTTGTAATTCGATTAGAATATGATTTCTTTGAATATTTGTTTAAACTCCCAGATGTTGAGGACTATGCCATAATTTCACTAGAAGTTGCAGTTGAACATTGGGACAAGGAAACCGAATTGTGTGTGAGGGTCATGATGAAGAGCTACTTGGCCAAGAGTGTCACCAAGTTTCCTAAGACTATGTTTTGATCAGATTTCATCTAAGAAGTAAATGATCTCATTGTGTTATTGAGTAGATTTTTGGTCTTTCTGCTTCTTGAAAGAGTTTCAGGAATGGATGTTCTTATATATTGCCACTATTAAAAAGAACAAAGAATTCATACGATGGGGAGAGCATATCAACAACTCTATCTATTTTCAATTGAGTAAAGTCTTGTCTTCAAAAATTTTACATGACTTCTTTCTTGGTCTATGTTGTAGTTTCCATGGGGGAATTCAATGGGTTAAATACCAAAGGTGTTAGAAGTGCATCACATATTTTCAATTTTTATCCTCAAATCATGATGGACGAGGGAAGCAGATACATTTTCACAAAGTCAATGATGCCTTCTTCACTATTCTTCTTTATCATTTTGACAAGGATTTGTATAATCAAGGATTTCTGATGAGGCTTTCAAAGAAGTACGAGAGTGGGGAGCCATTTATCTTTAGTTTCCAACATTTACGTACATCAAGATCCCGGTTTCGTGGGTGCCTCGAGCAAGTTACCAAGATGTCCTACTGATAAATGGGTTTTGTTAGAATTGGTTCAAAGTGGTTGTTGGATTACCACAAAATCTAGAACAAACAACATAAGGTGAGAGTCTAGTTTCCCATTTCAATCGCAGATATACTTGTGCCAGTATTTATAAAGCAAATAATGTGGATGTAGAAATTTCTGAAGTGACTTTGCAAAATTTTCATCCTAGAACCAATTTTGACTACTTTGGGTAAATTTCAGTGAAACAGGTTTATCTAGTTCTCACATACCTTAGCTAGAGGATATTTGGATTCACTATCGGGATGAGTTCATTATCCGGAAATGAGAATACAAAAGGTTGAATTTGGATGAGGTTAGACAATTTGGTATCACAGAGATTCCAAAGGAGATGGAGGATGAGGAAGAAGTATTGATCCATTATATAAGGATAACAATGTTGTCAATCAACCATTGTCATGGATCGATTGGTATCAAGAAGAAAGTTTCAATACTAAGGAAAGGGTGGGGCCCATTTTACAAAGAACATATGATTGGTTGGCTACCTTGGGAATTTCACCCAAAGGGTTAGATCAATCTATAAGAATAGAAGCCCAACCAACAATGAGTCTTCCTACACCCACAAAAGGAAAAAGTTCTACCCAAAGGGCCAATATAATTCCTAAGAAGATTTCATTTTTGTTGGAAGTTCCTCTCTTTCCAAGGTCCCTACTTCCAAGGTTTTGTCCCCTATAATACCAGATATCAGAAGTTGTCAAGGTTATTGATTCTCCAGTTGTATCACAAAACTTTCCATCCCCTTCTTCCTTGTCATTATCACTTCCTCCATCCTTACCTTCTACTCCTACACTCATTTCTTCTTTTCCATCCCCATCCATGGCCTAGGTATTTTCATCCCTTCCTATCCTCTCAGTAGGGGAAATGATTAGGTCTCTTGTTTCCACTTCACTCCCTCTACCACTTTCATTTATTTCCATTTCAACTTCTAGCCTCATTGTATCCACTCCTGAGGTTATTCTCACATCCACCCCATCTATCATTACCACCTCCACTTCATTTTAAACTAATGTTACTAGTGTTATTGTGTTATCTAGTGCTCCAAGTGTTGAATCGGTCATGTCACTTTCGTTTGCATCTGCTATACTAGAATGGATATATCACCAAACTCCAAAACAAAAGAAGAAGGTTCCTCTGGTAGACGTAATAGATTTTGAGTGTGTTGGAACCTACTCCGAGGAGACAGGACAAATGGCCAAATATCATCTCTAGTTTATCTATAAACCAATCAAGAGAGAGTCATGGAAATTTCTACTCCCGTTAAGGGAAAGACTAAAGAAACTATCACAAAGAATGGACTATCAAATTTCCATATTTTCACTAAGGCAACACACGAAGGTGTCAAACAAGATGTGCAAGTGGCTCTCAGGAATTTGTTGAGAATTATGATAAAGATAAGCTTCCAAGGATGAACTAAAATCAAGGTTGAACAAATCACTACTCTGCTAAGAAAAAGTAACACAACCCACTCCAACCACTGATCCTTCAACTACTACTACTTTGACAATTTCTTCCACTCTGGATGATATTTCATATCATGAGATTGAGAAGATAGGTTAGAAGGGAAGATCAATGAATGGATGGATGGAACACATGCTTCAAGAAGCTAATCCTTTGATCAAAGAAGTTGTTGAATTATACAATGATTTGCAAATGAAAGATCCTCCATTCGTAGGATGGATGAAGTCTTCTCTAGAAGATAACAATAATTTGAATATGAATTTGACCACATGGGGTGAGATTAGAGAGGAGGATCTAGATCTAATTCTTCAAGAAGAAGTAATTGATGATATTTCCAAGTTGTTTGAATTTTATAAGGCTATGGAATTTAGATCCTAGGTGTTACAAGATTTGATCAAGAAATTGGATGAAAACACGTAGAAATAATGGATGCTCTAAATGATATCTCAAAAGAATTTGATAATATCAACTGCAAATTTTTCAATGAGAATATTGATTCCCTTCCAGTAGATCAAATTAAATCAAATTTCAAATATTTGGTGGAGAAAGATAATGAAGGTAAGTAGGACTTTCAAAAGTGACTCAATTGACAGGTTGGTTTCATGTAAGAATTTCACAAGTCAACTGAAGAAAATGGTGAGTAAACTCAAAAGGATCCCACTAAAGTGGCAAGAGAGATTGAAATAGATGTGGTGAATCATTACACATGTGTACCAGAAGAAGAGGAAGTATAAGGAATTATCAAGTGTTTCATTGATTACAAGCATCAGATGATTGTGTGGGAGAAAGAGTAGGAGAAATTCGAAGAAGGAAAATATGTTGCAGGACCAAGCTAAGCTAGGTGGCCATGAAAGGATAGTTCCAAGCTCGGATCAATCCAAGTTGTAGGGTTGATTGGGTCAAAACTTTGCAACTACTTTGATATTTTTATGGGAGCTTGTTCCTAGAACTTAATTACATTCTATTTTTAGTAACTTGTTAGTTAAGGTTCAATCTGTAATGGCTCAACCTAAAAACTTATAAATAGTTAAATGCATAAGTTTAGAGGGATAGATAGATTATTGGGAAGTTACTCTTCAAGCTTGGAAGAGTGCTTTGATACTTTGGAGCCTTTCAATTATATTCAAAACAATATTTTTCCATGAAATATCTAATTTATTGTGTTAATAGTTGATCAATGTATGCTTTGTGGATGTGCAATTCCTTAGTGTAAGTGATTAGCTCACCTTTATTTCAAAATATCTTATTTCAATCTATGGGAGAATGATGTGATTATCTTGAAAATCAGTTGTGAAATATTATATTCCTTCTATTATAAAGTTACATTATCATTAACTATCATAGAGAGAAAGGGATGTATGACATGTGCATATCATATATTGTCATGAATTGTTGATTGTGTATTCAAACATATTTGATCTATTTGTTAGGTATGCTTGGGGTCTTACAAAGGAATGTATGTTATTCTATCTGTGGTTTGTTATTGGCCCTATCTAAATAGCATAAGGTGAATTAGATTGTGATGGTTACTTTATCCTTTCTAAGTTAACCCTTTCTGATGTGAAGATTAGTAAAATTATCTAATTATACTCTCTTGGTGTATCACTATATTTTCCTTATTTGTTATTTCTAACTCTAAGCCCCATGAATTGAGTAGATTAGAGTCATTTTCAAGGTTTTTAGCCTTACACATCGATCTTAAATCAGGTTCCCCAAGTTCCAAAGGAAGTCGACCTTCTCCAGAGGTTCATCCCAAGGCAACAAGGTCCCACACCTTGGGGATGTTCCAACATTGCATGGGATCTTTTAGCAATTTAACGAGTGCATGATCCGAGTGAAAAACTTGTTTTAAGAGAGTCGTGACATGAGGGGCTTCCACGTTCCAATACCCAAGCCTCAAACATCATCCTTACAACAAGGAATTGGGCCCCATGTACCGCAAGGTATATCGGGGACTCCACTAGATAGCTTGTCAGCCTAGACTAGGTAGCCCTTTTGGTTGCATATCGAACTATAGTGCAAGGAGGCCACACTTCCCAAGATCACTCAGCTGATCACACATTGGAACATAGGTGGAGAGCCAATTGTGGCACCACCTTCACTGTGTGGTTTTAAAAGTGAGCTATAGTTTGTTTGTAATCCCACTTGACTAGTTAAGGTGTGTGTTGTTTGTTTTTGGACACCCTTAACCATCCCATCAACTTAAAATTTTAATTAATCAAACATCATCATAATTAACTATCCCTAATCAAACAATAATCCCAATTCTAATTCCATCACCATAATTAATCAACGATCCTAATTAAAATCTAATTCCCCACATACCCTATCCAACCATGACCTTTGACCCTCAAACCCCATCCTCTCCAAACAAACATCCAAACCCCTACCTCTTTTCTAAATCCATCAACCAGCTATCCCATCATCCCCCACCCATAAAATTCAACCATCTCACTTTATCCCACACACTATCCAACACCTTAATAAAAAAATCTCAAACTTAACATCCTACCTCAACCAATCCTATCCTTGCCATCCAAATCAACCATCCCATGTTGATCCTAACATCCTAAAAACCATCCAACAACTCAATCAACAAATAACCAATCTTAAATCATGTATCAACCAATCACCTCCTAAACCATCATCTCCCAATCAACCCCATACACAATTTCCCCTTTCTATAATCCCTACCCCTCATCCCATTGACCTCCTCCTTAAGGAACCCAAATCATCTCAATCCACACCTCGACCTAAACAACATAAATCACTATCCCCACAAGCCAATTACATCGAATTTGACCACCTCACTAACTTTGACCTAGACCAAGAGGACCTCCTTTATGTCCTTGTTAGTCTAGCCACCAATCCCAAACACACACAATCATCCAAAACCCCAACCTCCAAATCCCGTATCAATCATCATTACTTACACCTTTGTCCCATCAAAACTCATACAAATAATCCACCATCATCCAAAACCTCAACTCCTAAATCCAATCATCATAAAACCTATCATCGATTCCCATTCACATATCCACAACAATCACAACAACTTAATCCAAAATCATCATCTCCCCACATCTCATCTTAGTCCTTCATCCTCACCATCTTCATCATCCCAATCCAATCCTAAGGACTTTCTCCTAAATAGTCCCACATCCCCTAATCCAACATCAAATTTAGACTCTAATCCTATCTCATCCCCTCTACCACCTAACCCCAATACTATCATCCACCGTGACTCCTAAATCACCAAATCCTACACCTAAAAATCTAGACCCAATCCTACCCAATCCAATACGACTCCTATGCTACCTTCATCTACTTCATCCCCTAAATTGACTAAATCTAATGTGGTTCCTACACCACACTCATCTCCCAAATCTCCTTCAACATCACCAAAATATAATATGACCCCCATATCATGTACATCCCCTTCATCTAAATCTACCCCATCTCCTTCATCTACATCTACTAATCCCAAACAATCTAATCCTAATCCAAAACCATCTACCTCAAAACCACATATTCCAACCCATCCAAAATCAACTAAATCTACTTCGGCCTCCAAGCCCAAACCATCCACTTCGTCCCCCAAGCCTAATCCATCACCCTCATCTTCTAAGCCACAACAATCTAATCCAACTCATAAATCCAAATCAACCCACGTATCTCATTATCCACCCAATCCCAAACCATTACTTTCTACTCCTCTCCAAACCATTACTTCCTACTCCATCCAAACCATTTAACCTAAGCCACTTCACTCCTTTAGGATAATCTTTTACCACCATCTTCCATCATCTAAAAACTTCAACATGATCATCCATCCCCCAATAAAATCACATAATAAAAACCTTCCCAAACCATATTGGTATCGAGAACATTATTATTGTGATTTCCATTGCACCCATGGACATTCGACCAATCATTGCATGCAATTTAGGTCTTATGTTCAAAACCTCATTAACCAAGGAATTCTTATCCTTGTACCTCTTTATCCACCACCTTTCCATCCAAATCCTCTCCCTAACCATCATCCACCATCCAAATCCCACTCGAAATCCAAACATTGTCATCTATCCAAATCTCATTGTACATCCAAACATCCCTCACCAACCAAAAATCAAAATAAATCTCACCTCCCATCCTTTGTTAAGTCTAGCCTCTTAGCGGATGAAAAAACTACAACCCCCCAGTCTCATGATGACCACATGGCATCAACTCCCCATCCACTTCATATCTTATATCCAAAAATATGTTTTCTAATATGAAACATCGAGGCAAAGGCTTAGGCATCCATGAAAAGGCATTTGCGAACCCATCTCTCTTCAAAAATCCAGACAATCAACCTTAAGATATAAACCTAACACTAACAACATCCCTCCCACTACTCCATCACAACCCATTTCTACCACTCCTCTTGTTGATCCTACCATCCCAACCACTCAACCCAATCATAAATCATTTAATCCCCCTACAAATACCAAACACCTAAAAATGGATTGAGCACATAATTCGTCACCTATGTGCACGAATGTTATTTCCTTCCCACCCATCCTCCTTCCATCTAACATCTAAATCCCTATTCATCTAATCCATTCTTATCCTCACATCCATTGAAATCATCTATCAATCCATTTATTTTAACACTTGATCAGCTTGCTCGCACATGTTGTAAGCCAATAGTACCTACTACAATTGTGTGACCTTTGTCTATCATTACCTCCATCATTCAAGCATCATTTTCCTCCTAGAGATCCATGTACTTTAACACACTTAATCAACTTGTGGTGAATACCCTTGGATGTATATTTTGATACTATAGCCAATGTCATCACCACACTCATTTCCATCCCCCATCAAGCCACTGGTGATTCTTAACCCCTTGAGAGTTCTCAAGAGAGGGGAACCTCTTTATGCAAAAATAAAATAGAAAATAAAAAATAAAAAATCATATCATAATATATATCAAATAAAATCCACCTCAAGAATCTTTGTAGGTGTGTTTCCAATAACCGTATTCATGGGCTATGGATGTTTGGTTAGTAGTAGAGAAATGTTGTGACAAGAATCATATGTATATCTATCGGGGCTATGGACGCCTAGATGGCAGTGAAGCAATACACGGCTTAACCTTTCGTTCACCTTCCATCAACCTACTTGACTTAATCACTCCTACACAAAGGTGGCTAGTTTGTCTTCACATCCTACCCATTAAGTATTCACTACAAGTGTTAATTAACCATCACAATCTCACACACTTCGATCTCGAAGAGACATAGGGCTCGTATGTTGCCAAGTATTGTTTAGACCTTGGTCACACTTTTGTTTTAGTCTTATTCATGCCTTATAAAATGTGTCATCTAGGTCATCTTTTGTTCATCACTAATGCCCTTTTCTTTCCATCCATCACATCCACATCCTTCTTCCCTTAGGATCGAACATCCATGGGAAGTTGGTGATCCTTTCCTTTTCATCCAATCATCCTCATGTCCCATTTTCCTTGTCATCATTATAACTCAAGGGCAACCTTACTATAATCCTCTAGGTGCATCATCCATACCACTCACTTCCCATCCTACCCTACACTTGGGGGAAAATAAAATTCATCCATCCATCCACACTAGCCAACCTACTTTACCATTAGGGGCACACATCCATAAATCCCCTCTAATCATGACTTATCAACCAATCCCTATCCTATCCAACTTATCCCATTTCCCTCACTCCTTCCCTTTCATCCTACCCAAACAAACTTTGGGACTCATGTGAGAAATTCACATCCCACCTCACATCCACAATCCAAAATCCACAAATCCAAACATTCAAAAATCTAAACATCCAAACATCCAATATCACAATAATCTAAACATCCAAAATCTAAACATTCCAAAAATACAAAAATGTAATGTGTGTGTTTTGCTTGTGTGTTTGTTTGTTTGTCTACATTTTCATTTTGGCCGATGATATGAGGCCACTTTTGTTTCTTTTTATTTACACGGTCCAATGATATGAGGACCATATTTTTATGTTCATCGGTCTAATGATATGAGGACCATCTTTAATATTAATTTTTCCAATGATATGAGGACAAGGGAATTTGGAAACTCATTCATCATGGTATTTATACCTTGGTGCATCTTTCTTTATGCCACATTCATAACACTACTAATGATGATAACAATGGGCACTTTCTGGTAGCACACCCCCTTCTATCATCATCTTTTAGCCTTATCATCATTCACACCTAACCCTCATCATCATCAAACTAACAATCTATCATCCTCCTCCTCCTATCCACTCAATCCTTTCATCAATCAATCAATTTCCACATCCAAAATCCTCACCCCCTGACTAGGGCATCTCAACATATAACATCTTCAAATCCAACAATCCCACATCCTATAATCCAAAAATCCTCAAATCCTACCCCATTGATTGGGACACCATCAAATCCAACATCCTATAATCCAAAAATCCTCAAAACCTCACCCCTTGACTTGGGCATCCTCAAATCTAAATCCTAAATATTCACCCTTTTCCTACATCATTGATTGGGCATCCTATAATCCAAAATCATCAACACCTACCTCCTTGACTATGGCATCATCAAAACCAATATCCTCAATCTTCATTCTTGTCATACCTCATTGACTAGGGCATCCAAAATCCAAAATCCAATATCTCCTAATCTACTAATCTCCTATTCCTCTAAATATTCTAATCTCTTATTCCTCTAATCTTCTCTCTTATTCTTCTAAACTCCTATTCCTCTAATATTCTCTCACATCTTCTAATCTTCTAATATTCTCCCCTACTCTTCTAATCTTTTGCTCCTCTCATCTCCTAATCCCTTCATCCCACATCTTCATCTTATCATCATATAATCCTCTAATCTTCTCATCCTCTAATCCTCTCTCATTAACTAACTCGGGCCTCGCCTCTTTTCAAGCGGTTACCTGCCTCGTTTCCTCCCCACCTAACCCCTCAAGGGGCATCATATCACCATCTTAACATCTTATTTTCTTTTCTTTGAACTGTCATTGCTCCGCAATAAAACTTCAAAGAGGGGGAAAATGTAGACATCTAAAATGTTGACATGATCAATTACGATTAATTTGTCCCACAACATCATCTAAATCCATATAATAATTAATCGCAAGATTAATTATTATTAATTTCAGCATTAATCCCTTTATTCTAATATTTCATCATTTATCTAAATATTCCATTTTATCATTTATCCCATTAAAAATCCCTTTTATCACATTTACCCTTTCATCATTTATCATTTATCTCATTTCATCCTTAATCCCTTTTATTTCATTATAATCCTTCATTAACATTTTATAGGAATTTAATATTCCTACACCTCACCTACCACCTACCCTACACCTATCCTTTCCATCAAATCACACCCCGAGTCATATTTATTTAACCTAACCTAATCCTAATCTCATCACATCCTCACACCTCTAAATCTAGAGGCTTCTAAATCTAGAAGCCTCTCTAACCTTCTCCTTCCATTGAATTTTTAATTCAATGGAAGCTTCTTCCCTCCATAGAATTTGAATTCAAATTCTAGAATCCTCCATTCCTCTCATCAATTATTCACCCTTGATCCAAATCCAAGATGGCTTCATCCTAGCCATTGAATCCTCCACTCCTTAGCTATAAATTTAGCTCTCATCCTCCATGAGAGCCATCCTAAGAATCCATAGTAACACTCTACTATTTTGTTCATCAATCATCCATTTTATCTTCAATCAATCCATTATTCATCCACAATCAACTACCATCCTTCATCATTGTGTGTCTCCATCAAAATTTGAAGCAACAATCAATCATCCAACATCAAGAGCACATCCAACAAAAGGAGGAGCGTTATGATCGTGTAGGTAAGTGCATGTATTATTCTCTCCTTCCTTTTTATCTAGTTCTCTATCTGAGGTAGTGTATTAGAGTGTTAGAATATGAATCAATTTTTTTTGTTTCTTGTTGGCATTTTGCACTAACATCTCTTTTCACATCTACACTATCCAACATAATTTCTAATGCGTGCAATCCTTCAAAATGATATTAAGATTTATACCATAGTTATAATTGTTGATGTTATGTCTTTCTCCCTTCAAAACAAACACCATTAAACAACAAACCTTAGTCAAGCCATACAATATGAGCGCATACTAATATGAAAAGTGAACATCAATGAAAATTTCCTCATCAATAAGTTAATGTGTGCATCCACGTGTCACTTCATAACAAAAATTTCAAAAAAAAGTGTTTGGTAATTATACATTTATTCCCTACAAAACAACCACCATTGAAATTATTGATGCATTATAATGAACCCAATGTAGACTTACATAATATGTATAGAGGTATATGAAAAACACCTCATATTTAACTTAAAAATAAATTTTAAGTAATTATTAATAGATATTTCCTATTTTTACAAACTATTTCCACGTGTTGCATAAGAAACCACAAGCATGTCTTAAAAATGTAAAGCAAAATTAATTTTGTCCGACCATATATGGACATAGCTTTTCCTTAGGTATCAAATAAATTATTCTTTTGCTAAAAGTGGGATTTTCTCGGCTCATAGTTGCATTTCAAAGCACCTGGTTAGCAAGCGTCACCCAAGACTTTGCCATCAACTAAGGTAGTGGTTCCTATTATGACCACCGCTCCTCCCATCATCACCGCCACAAGTCCCACCACTACCACTACTCCTCCCGCATCCAACACACCACTTGTAGTAGAAACCATAATATCCTCTCCTCTAGCCAAAGCACATGTTGCCTCTCTCCTCCGCCACCACAAATCCCGCTCTAAAGTATGACTCGATAGAGCAGTGAGCTGGGGAGTACCTGCCAATCCTCATATCAGTGCGATCGTTGATAGGTGTTCCTAGGAAAGATGTTGTTTAAGAATATGTATTTGTTTTGAATTTGTGCAATGTGGTAAGACTCAGAGAGAGAGAGAGAGATGTGCTTTCTACAATTTGTTTGTCAACCATCAGCTGGGAATGACTTCCAATGTATAGGCTGCCCTCAATTAATGTGAGCTAATGCGATAAATCAAAATGCAATGCACTTATTTTAAGCCCAAATCGAAATATGAAGTTGGATGACACAAATGGATGAATAGGAAGAGGGATGCTCTTTCACTAAAATGTAGAAAAAAAAAAGAAATGATTCTTTTTAAGTACACCAAAAGAAAGGTTTCTTTTAGAGCAAATATAAAGAAAAAGAGGGTTACCAAGGAAGAAAATTAATGTGTATGCTTTTCAAAAGGGAAACAAACACACAACTTTTCCTAGAATGAATAAAATGCAAGGAACCTTGGATGGGTCCCATTAGGCGTGCCAAAATATTTCACCTAATTCTTAGACATTTCTTTGAATATTGATGAAACATATAGGGTAATGGGTGTAGGAGGAATACCATTGAAATGTTGGTTATTGGGTTGTTGCACGCGTATGACTTCTGAATCCACAACTGATCGTGAGAACTTCCTTTTGGCTAGGAGGAACTACCTGTAATGAAAAGCAAGACCACCAGAAAGAGTTAAACAATATGTGTAGTGAATTGCCTAGCATGTGCTAGATCCGGAAGTGTGATACTTCCTAGATGGCTGTCAGTCCACTGTTTAAAACAATTTAATGCGGGTAATGAAGTAAATCCTATTGTAATTAAAATGATTTGGGTATCTCATCCAAAATACAATAAGAAAGATCTAATCTAACATGCTAAGTTAAAATAAGATCCAAAGGTCAAATAACTGGTTCTGGGTCTCTGCAGTCTCGACACAGGTAAATAAAGGTAATGTGGGAATAGGTGGATAGGTCACTAGTTCTGGACTCTATTGGTAAATACAGAGACCGATGCCGGTTAAGGGTGACCGACACCGGTTGGGGATAACCGGTGTTGGTTACTGTGGAAAACTGAGAATGCCACAGAATGAGCTTTGGGTCTCCCTTGTGATTACACAAAGGACTTGGTTGGCCGGAACGAGGTATTAGGCTATTTGGATGGGGTTTGGCGGGGTTTTAACGGGTATATGGAGGGGTGAGTATTAAAGGAGGTCAATGGGTGGCTAAGAGAACAAAAGGATGACAATACAATGATGAAATGAATGAACCAGAGGAGTAAACTATTCTACTTACTTGAAATCTGGTTCTGGGTGCTTGTGAGTGATGGATGAAGGTGCCGGTAAGAGGTTGAATGTTGTTGAGGATCACCAAACATTGGAAAGCTCCTGCATGGGCTGCATGTGCATTCCCTTTTGCTTGGTTGGATCAAATATGTGCTGGGTGAGTGTTGGATGATTGTTGGGTGATTGTTGGATGCATGTGCAAGAGAAAATGCTTGATCTCCTTCCTTGCATGCGTGTTCTCGCAGAAACTTGCTCTAAAAAGATGTGTTATCTCTCAAGAAAATTCCCAATGTTTTCCAACCTCAAAAATAAGGTTGTTTTGGGGATTAAAAGGTGACCGACGATGGTTCTAGCTTAACCGGTGATGGTTAGGGGTAACCAGCGTCGGTCAAGGTGGGATTTCCTAGGTTTACTAAACTAGGCAGATCCCCTTGATTTTCTGGGATCTCGTGTCATTCACCCGTGGATCAGACTGGAAGCTTCTTGTCAACATGCGGGAATGTGGTTAGAGGGAATGTAGGCATTGATTTTTAGGGTTTGGGTAAGTCTTAGTTAGTTATGGAACTTACTAAGAATAGGTCTTAGGGTGAGTTGGCTTGGTGAGGTGTCAGTGTGGGAATTATTTAAATTAGGAGATTTAAATAATAAATATTGTGAGGCTAACGAATTAATTAAATTAATATTAGTGGGGTGAAGGGGGCCATGGCTAGGTGAATGTGATGAAGGTATTTATTTGTCGAGGGACCAAAGGGGAGTGTGACCTAATTTTAGTGTCTACACCATTTTATCATTTATCCCATTAAAAATCCCTTTTATCACATTTACCCTTTCATCATTTATCATTTATCATTTATCTCATTTCATCCTTAATCCCTTTTATTTCATTATAATCCTTCATTAACATTTTATAGGAATTTAATATTCCTATACCTCACCTACCACCTACCCTACACCTATCCTTTCCATCAAATCACACCCCAAATTATATTTATTTAACCTAACCTAATCCTAATCTCATCACATCCTCACACCTCCAAATCTAGAGGCTTCTAAATCTAGAAGCCTCTCTAACCTTCTCCTTCCATTGAATTTTGAATTCAATGGAAGCTTCTTCCCTCCATAGAATTTGAATTCAAATTCTAGAATCCTCCAACTCTAGAATCCTCCATTCCTCTCATCAATTCTCCACCCTTGATCCAAATCCAAGATGGCTTCATCCTAGCCATTGAATCCTCCACTCCTCAGCTATAAATTTAGCTCTCATCCTCCATGAGAGCCATCTTAAGAATCCATAGCAAAACTCTACTATTTTGTTCATCAATCATCCATTTTATCTTCAATCAATCCATTATTCATCCACAATCAAATACCATCCATCATCATTGTGTCTCCATCAAAATTTGAAGCAACAATCAATCATCCAACATCAAGAGCACATCCAACAAATCAAAGGAGGAGCATTACAATCGTGTAGGTAAGTGCATGTATTATTCTCTCCTTCCTTTTTATCTAGTTCTCTATCTGAGGTAGTGTATTAGAGTGTTAGAATATGAATCAATTTTTTTGTTTCTTGTTGGCATTTTGCACTAACATCTCTTTTTACATCTACATTATCCAACATAATTTCTAATGCGTGCAATCCTTCAAAATGATATTAAAATTTATACCATAGTTATAATGGTTGATGTTATGTCTTTCTCCCTTCAAAGCAAACACCATCAACAACAAACCTTAGTCGAGCCATATAATATGAGCGCATACTAATATGAAAAGTGAACATCAATGAGAATTTCCTCATCAATAAGTTAATGTGTGCATCCACGTGTCACTTCAATAACAAAAATTTCAAAAAAATGTTTGGTAATTATACATTTATTCCCTACAAAACAACCACCATTGAAATTATTGATGCATTATAAAGAACCCAATGTAGACTTACATAATATGTATAGAGGTATATGAAAAACACCTCATATTTAACTTAGAAAATAAATTTAAAGTAATTATTAATAGATATTTCCTATTTTTACAAACTATTTCACGTGTTGCATAGAAACCAAAATCATGTCTTAAAAATGTAAAGCGAAATTAATTTTGTCCGACCATATATGGACATAGCTTTGCCTTAGGTAGCAAATAAACTATTCTTTGCTAAAAGTGGGATTTTCTCACTTCATAGTTGCATTTCAAAGCACCTGGTTAGCAACGTCACCCAAGACTTTGCCATCAACTAAGATAGCGACTCTCGTTATGACATGCCCACTCCTCCCATCACCACCGCCACACGTCCCACCACTACTCTGCTACTCCTGCAACCAACACACCACTTGTGGCAAAGAACTATAATATCCTCTCCTCTAGCCAAAGCACCCGTTGCCTCTCCCCCTACCACCACCACAATCCCACTCTCTGCTGCCCAGGCATTACTACCCAACCCATCACCAACCTGTTCATTCGCAAACCCTACCGCCACAACACCCACCACCACTAGCCCTATCATTGCCACCCTTGCCGAACTCATGCCACAACCCTTGTTTCCGCCACCCACTTCACCGATTCCTCATCCTACACACCGCTCTCTAGCCCATCCAACCTGTTGCCCTCCAACTCTCTCGATCGCCATGTTTGCTTCATCTCCTGAAACCGCTAACGCCGCAACCACCGCTACGTTGGAGAAAATGGCCACCTTAGAAGCCGTCGAGTTGTGACTTTATTCCTTGTTTAATTAGCTAGAACGTCGTAACCACTCTAGTGTGTGCATTTTTGGTGTTAAAAAATGGAAATGATGGCAAGAAATTATAAAAATGTAACAAAGTAACACAACACTTTCAAAACTCCAAACAAAAAAATTAACCTTACCTAAACAAAAAAAAATAGGCATATCTGTCCAAATCAATGATAACATGTTAGGTAGGGGAAGAAAACAAAACTTGTAAAACAAAAGAAATCACTCTTCTAAATGTAAATGTGGACCAACATATCAAATGTCATAACAAAGAACTACAAAAGAAAAACATATTGTTTTTTTTTTCTTAGGTTGCAGGAAACAAAAATAGGGGATATGTGCCATATCCTAACCAACTCTTTCTTAAGGTGAATATTGTAGCGCTATAGTATAAAATGGCCACCCCTCTAATGAACCTTTGAGACAAGAAAGAAAGAGCTGATGGATTAAACAATCCTTTTCTGTATTGTGTTCGCAGTCTCCTTTTGTCCTTGTTTTGTAGACTCGACATAAAAACTTGACAATATTGAACATCCAATATTTTTGTTTTGCTCATGTCCGAGATTAGGTTATGGTCATTAGGGTTTTCCCATTTTTAGGGCTTCACATCGATTCATGACCAAGATCTTGGCGTGCTTCAATGCCCTCCAACATCTTCCCTCCTTTTTCAATCTCATTGCCAATGTCGGTGGCGGGTCACAACATTTCAAATGTGATTAGGGTTTCAAATGTGATCGACCGTTCTCACGATCAAGGTGGTACGTGTTGGCATTTTAAGCCACATACAAGAAAGCAATCGAGACACTAAAAAATAATCCTTTTAAAATGAAAGATATATATCTAGAAAATTTTAGCGTTCACTCTATCACAGGGACAATGAACGGACCTTGTTTGACTATAACATGTGTTTAATTTTCTAAAAATCAATGAAATACCTATGTGCATTTAAACTTATATATATGTGTGTGTGTGTGTAGATATACACATACACACTCATATATGTTAAATAATTTTAAAATATCATTTTTTATAAATATTATTTGGTTCAATGTAGGACACGTGTCATGCTATGAGCGAGAACTCATATACCTTCAAGCAGATTTTGTGGCGTGCATAATCCCAAGTTATTAATATAAAAAAACCTACCGCCACACACTACAATAGCGTTAAAATATTGGTTGATGTCATCCAATAACCTCATCCCAACTCGTTAAAAAATTATGAA
The DNA here is from genome assembly GCA_018340775.1 of Taxus wallichiana var. yunnanensis. Classification (NCBI taxonomy): domain Eukaryota; kingdom Viridiplantae; phylum Streptophyta; class Pinopsida; order Cupressales; family Taxaceae; genus Taxus; species Taxus wallichiana. Next base: position 1,021,330,757 of record CM031240.1, read on the forward strand.
ATTGCTAAAATAGATTTAGTTAAGCTTAATCATTTGCCTAATCTAAGTCATCCACGTGTACTCTGCAAATGCACAAAAAGAGAGAAGGGCAATTTTTGTTTAATAAGAAGATTGACCAATTAAAATAATAATAACCAAGGTTAAAAGGACTAATGCGGGATTATCAAGTATCAACCATATCATGAACGATATGATTACTTTATCTTAATTGAAAGAACATAAGATGATGTGCCCATTTGTCTCTTGTTAGGAATGGATTATATGAGGCCTACTTACTCATTATACAGTAGCCATACATTTCTATTATTTTCCCCGACAAAAATGTGTACACGCTTACCAACTCACAAATATATCTACTTTCAAAAGCCGCCCAGCTTTAAACTCGTGAATGCGAAAAAACCTTTGTTTATTTCTAGGGGTTTCTAGTTTTTAACCTATTTCCCAAACCCCCGCCAAATATTGTAATTGCTTTTTTTGGATTTTATAATATATTCCTTGAGTTTGTAAATATATTATTCCATACACAAGTAGGGAGGGGAACATCACAAACATAACTGGATTTGATTCTTGTAGACTTTTAAATTGTCTCCATTAATGAAATAAGTATACGAAACAATTTTATGATGATTATTAGAAATGTATAGAGAAAAATATTTTAAATTGTGGATACTTGTGGCTCTAAATATGACATTGAATTTGAAGATGTTAGCTAATTTTTGAAAACGTTTTTACATATGAATATGAGGAACTTTAATATTAAAATTAAAATTAAGTGGTAGTTTTAATTGAATATTCTCGGAAAGAAAATGTTAAGACTTTTATATTTAGTATCCTCGATTGGAAGAAAATAGTAACCATTGCATACAATAATTAAGTTTGTGAGCTTTAAATATATTTATAGTATTTTTTAACTTTCAATCATATTTTTATTAAGTAAGGGTAAGGATTTTCGAAAGGATCCCATAATCTTTTATAAAACCAAACAAATATAGTCATAAGAAACATAACTAAAACAAACTAATAATAAGGTCTATAACCTCCATTAGCAATAAGTCAACTTACCAACCGTGATTAGACTACGAACAATATTATGCCAAAAGTACTTAAATCAATGAAGAACTTTATTCTCCACCCTTCCTTATTTTCCTTTTCTTTTCTTGACGAGTTCAATCCATCCCATTGAACTCACAAGAGTTAATTTAGACTCGAGAGTCTAAGATTCAAGAATTGTAGGTTGAAGTTGATCCGATGTATGTGTTCTTTTCAACCCTCCCTCCAAAATTTTATTGTGAGTTGTTTTACTCAAGTAATCCTCAAACTCATCTATTCATCGTTTCCTTCATTATTATCTCTCTCACCTTTAAAATTTGAATGAACTTTTGAATTATGTTCATTTTTAATTCTAAACCATTTATTATTTGTTATTTATTATTAAATATACAATTTTAAAAAAACATTTACAAGATCAATATTATTAACTTTTCATTTTAAAACTTTCTTTATAACGAGATTATAAACTTTAAAATAAAGAACCAATTTATTTCTTTTAAAAGACCTATCATTTCTCTGTTCATAAATGGCCTCTCCACTTTTTTAATTTATAAATGTAAAATACCCCTTTTTAAAATGACATATCCACTAATTGAGGTGCCTTTACTTTCTAATGGTGTTTTTTTCAAAAGCACGTTATTTTCAAGAGGTATATATTTATTTAATTTTATATATAGAAAACCGAAAAAAATTGTCCAAAAAAGTTTAGAGGGTTGAAACTTGAGAGAGTCATTTTGGGCAGGACTGAGGACCTTCCAAGTCACGTGTGGGATTAGAGCTTATACTAATTAAGCTTCACCATATCTTCGTATCGAAACGCTGAAATATTATATATAAGTCTGCTATGCTATTATTAGCGGTCACACCTAATTTGGCAGTTAGGGGATCGAGTTATCGGAAAATCTATGCGTTAGTGCAGTCAATGGCCCGCTTTAAATTTAGCAGGCTTTGTTCCCCGCCAAAATTGAAACCTCAAAATTGAGCAGTTAAAAGTGGTTTTCCGCCAAAATAAAGTAAGAAAAATATCCCCGCTATAAATCACGGTGGAATGGGGCGAATGGAATAACGACAAAATTTGCTGTCGATTGACGTTTAGTGTAATGTCTGTCGAGCCCTCGGGCAGAAGAAGATATACGCTTAAAATATACACCAGAAACCTTAAGAAGTTTTGGCCATGGGTTTCTAAGGCATGAAGGAACGGCACAATCATCACTGGTGCTGTGTATACTGAACTTTACACATCGATTGATGCTGAAAAATAACAGTTTTTGACGGGTTTTGTTTGGATTTCGCTGGGTTTTGGCTTGCCGAGTTTAAACTGTCAAAATTTACATTTGAGTGAGGGTTTTTGCCTTGTTTTTCTTGCATTTTAGGACAAACATTTAGTAAAATTGTTCCGGCGGTGGAAAACTGCTATCTTTAGCAAATGTGTACAAGATTATGTAAATAAAGTGCAAATTTGTAGAAAATTATATAAATTAGTGGTATTTAAAGAACTGAGCCTGGATCTATCCAAAGGCCGGGACATTTTTGAGAGATTAATGCACCTGTGTGAAAGTTGAAACCCTGATTTTTAGCATTTCGTAAAGGATAATGTCAATTTGAAACAGAAGCAAAACGGAAAAGGTAAAACTTATATTTGGTAGCAAAGACTGTAAGGGAATGGGATTTACAGTGTCAGGCGTTGTTGTTTTGCGATTCAAGCGGATAATATTGTGAGTATGGCCCTCAGCTTTGACTGTCTGTCGAGCCTTTTGTGCGGGGAAGACGCAGGATGGGACGATGAGGTCGTGAGTTCGAGCCTCGAGGTGAAAAAGTCGAGACTTTAAGAAACGTCCAGCTCGCCGGCCTGCCAAACTTTCCTGTGGAAGATGATGAGATGATTTCTTTATTAGTGCAAAAGAAAGTGAGCATCTTCCTAAACAAGATTATCTTGAACGTTATCGAAACCACGTTTTGGATATCACGGCTCGGCAGGATGCAATCAACTGGATTCACAAGGTACATTCACAAACAATGGAGGATCTGATTCGAAGATTAGAGAACACTAAATTCCAGATTGTGTTTTTTTGTAAAGAAACATTAACTGTAGTTGTAGATTCTTAATTTTATTCGATTACGCGGCATTTACTGTATTCATAAATCTGATTGTATTAATTGTAAAAACGCATTTTCCTGCTGTATTGAAATCAAACAGTGCATTTTATTTCCTGCAGGTTCAAGCGCATTATAATTTCAGACCGCTTACAGCACATCTATCTGTAAATTACCTGGATCGGTTTCTGTCAAGCTATCAACTGCCGGTAAAACGTCTTTAAACCTCGTTGCTATGCCGTGCATTGAGCTTTCCGGCTGTAACTCACGACTTTAAAGTTGATTTTGTGTTTTTTTCACAGCAAGGTCTGGGCTGGCCGTTTCAGCTATTATCGGTTGCCTGCTTGTCACTGGCAGCAAAAATGGAGGAGACAGAAGTTCCGGCGCTTGTTGATTTACAGGTAATAAAATCAAAGTTTAATAAGGCAAATTCTTTAAGAGTTTTGATATGGTAAAACCCGAGCTTCATCTTAAACTTTAACAAGATTGTATATGGTAAAAGCTGAGGTTCAATCTTACACTTTCTATTTACAACTATGCGCAGGTAGGAGACGCCAGATTTCTGTTCGAAGCTCGAACAATACACAGAATGGAACTTCTAATCCTGACCACATTAAAATGGAAATTACGCTCCATAACACCGTTTAACTTCATTGACTACCTCTTGTACAGACTTCGAGACACCGACACGGTGCCTCAGAAACTGATTTCCCGAGCAATCGCGTTTATCGTCAATACTGATAGAGGTATGGATCGGCGATTAAATCCTGTTCAGGCATCATCCATGAATTGCTGTATTTTTCTGTTTGATAAACCTTCTTCAATGCTGCAGTGATTGATTTCAAAGATCATCGGCCGTCCTCCATTGCTGCCGCAGCCGTTATGTGTGCTTGCGAGGAGGTTAATCCACCGGGATCTGTAGATTACAAAGAAGCCATACTTTCTTCCAATACTATCAACAAAGTATCGACGAATCCGACATTTTCAGCTTTATTCGATAGATATTTGCCTGATATAGCTTGAATCTTTAATCACAGTTTTCTTTTATCTTGGATTGTGTGGCGTAATTTCATGATAAACTTTGTTCTGCAGGAAAGAATCTTAAGCTGCTACAATTTAATGCAGGAGCTTGTGATGGACATTTGTTGGCCTACAAAGAAGCCTTCAACCGGCACACCGCGGAGTCCAATCGGAGTGCTCGACGCAGCGGTCTCTGTAAGCTGTGACAGCTCTCAAAACACCGTCGCTTCTCTTCCTATTCAGCTTAATGCTAAAAGAAGAAAAACCAGCGGTTTAACAGTATACATGGCCCAGGATCAACGCCGGTAGCAGAACAGATAGATCAGCATTTACTACTTACTATTATCAGGGATTTTTAATCCGGATCGCCATTGGTGACTCGGGATTGGGATTGTTATTATTTATGTGATTGCGTTGATTTAAGTCGGTCAGTGAGTCTTTGAATTGTGAAGAATGAGAGTGTTCCCTGTTCAGAGCTAGTTATTGTACGGAGGTGGATGGATATGCATACATATATTATTTACATATATCGATATACAGGCGAAGCGGGAGGGTTTCAGGTTTGGTATATTGTGAAGATAAAACCATCCAGCAGGTTTCGTCGGTATTTCGGAGATTGAGATTGAGTTTTTCATTACAAATTGTTGATTGCCGGTCGATTTTTTTTTCTGTAAACCCAAATTACTAATTATAAAAACAAAAATATTCGTTGATTACAATCTTTATCACTAAATTTTGCATGGTAGGTATCCTGATTGGAAAATTGATGGAAGGTAATAAGATTGTCTGGTGGATCCGATGGAGAATAATTTAATGCGAATCCTGGAACAAAAAGATTTACTGTCCGGCAATATTAATGGTATTTTCGCCTCAAGCCAGATGATCAAGAACAATGTGCATTTACCAACCACGTGTTTTCTTGCTTAGATTAAGCTACTAGAAATGTTAATTAAAATCAATTTTGATATTTTTTAATTACGTGGCAATGCCGTTTCCGGTCATAAGTATCTTTAGCGACCTTCAATTCTCTTAGGATGCCAAACGCTTTTTGCACTTTGACCGATGATAATACGTAAACAGCCAAAAAAGAATAAGTATTTTCTCTTATTGCATTTAGAGGTGCAAAACCTTTAATGTTTCTTTTGATAAGCAAAGGTTTTCAACGGACTTTATATTTAAGATTTTCAAATCTTTTAGTGATAATAGGCAAATGGGCAAAAGGCTTCCTTCTTTTGAGGAAAAGTTTTCTCATATCAGCCCTTTATATCATATTTTGAAAATTTTGCAGTCATGGAGCCACCACTTTACGGTACACTGTTTAATAATTTTACAGTCACTGGAGCCATTGAAACTAATTCGACACTAACAAGGAAAAAAACTCCCAGCTTAGTAATAATGTTTTTGTTGAGGTCTACAAAACTAAAATAATGCAATATGAAATGCAGGCCAACTTAAAAACAGTTACGACTTTAAAAGAGGTAAAACATCATTAACTTCCCTTTTTTAATAAGAGGAGTATTTGATTTTTTTTAGTTAAATATAAAAAAAAAAAAAAATTCCCTTGAGGTGAAAAAGTACATATTTCAAATGAAATGATTTTTTTAACCAGTTTCTTTTATTTTCATCATTTCTGATTTTTTTCTGTTAATGTTGATGATGAAGTCCCTTATTTTAGCTATCAACTCCTCACTAAATATAACCTGTAACGACAATGTCGTGAAATGAAACGAATGTCATTATAAGCATTGTGTTCTATAATAAAGTGTTTTTTTATTCCACTGTCCCTGAACAAAAGACACAAAGTCTCTCTTCCTATTTTTGTTTGAGATAAGTTGAGTATGTTTGAGGTGAGTGCTATCATGATGCGGTGAGGTAGCAATCATTGTTTTTATCTCTCTCTATTGTCTACCCCAAATTGAAATGTATTAGAGGCAGAAAACAATCAAATTAAGGAGGGAAGTAGTTTTTTTTATAGGAGGAAGGTGGAGAGTATCTTGTGTTTGATGGGAAATTATTTACTTTTATATACTAGTTGTGTTTATCTATACTATTAAAATGGAGGGGCTAATTTATGTGGGAGAGAAACGTGTACATTATTTTTATAATTTTGATGTTTACTTGTTACTAAAATTGTAGTGTATGTGAGAAGGCGATGGACAACATTTATGATAGAGAAACCAAGACTCATATTTTTGTAGGACATATTTAACATCTATATTTTATATTTAAATCTAAAATAATAAAGGTTCATTCCTTATGGACTTGTGGAAAGTTTTGTTCTCTCTAATATTAAAAATTGTTATTGTAAGTCCCTTATTTTGAATTTAAATATAGAATGATCATGATTTGTTGTTTAAGAACTTGTGGAGAGATTTATACTTTTATTTTTGACGTATATAATATCTATAATTGTTATTTATATAAATTATAGAGTGATATAGGTAATGAAGTGTAAGTTAGAGCACTTAATAAAGAGATCAAACTTTGAATTTGACATCCATTTGGGATACTTGAATAAAATATCTTAATATCTTGACTATATAAAAAATTTGAAATCCTTTTTCTACTACAATCACAATTTTTTTCCCCAGTTAGATTGAATGAGATTGACATCTATATTAATCACCATTACAAACATTACCGCATCATAATTCAAGAGATTAATATGCAAATGGAGAAGAGAAACCGCTAGCGGTCGGTGGATCCTCGCAACAGAAAGCAGAAGTGGGTACGCACGAGGAGGGAGGAATAAACATCACGCGTGTTTTCCTTATACCCTTTGCATTAGTGACGAGTGTCAATGAAATGGGAGGCAAAAGAGATCGTAGGTAGTACTCGGAAGAGAGTTACGGATGATCACAGGCTACAGCCCAGCTTCCCTTTTTCTGCGCCGCGGGGCACGGGGTGCCATCATTTCTGTGTTCAGATCTACAGCAACGGAAAACGCCAACAAAACAGTGGTCTGGTCGTGACGGCCACATGTACGATAAAAAGTGGCCCGCCAGTGCCACCCGACTATGGAGAGTTTGGGCACAAGTTACGAGCACGCCTTGCAGACTTTATGATTGTTTTTCCATTTGGTGTTTCGTATGCTCTGCGCGGCCCCAATGCATGCAATCCACACCTGCTCCTTTCTAATTTTATATGTTTCTTTCCTCTTCACAACTTGGCAATTTCTCTTTCCTGCCTGGCGCTGCTCTACATATTTTGACTACCTTCGTTGGGTCATATCATTATCACTCATCAGCGTTATACATCGATTGAACTAGACAAGTGAAACAGGTTCTACGTACTTATATTCAAATACCAAGAAACTTTAACGTAATTTACCGGCGTGTAATCAATTTATCGGCAAGTTAATTTGTGTCGGTGATAATGATAGAAGTACGTTCGACGTGACTGACGTGAATAAGGAGATATAGACAGAATATTAATAATGTTGAGATAAAAACCAATCGTCCATGATCAATTAGGATAACTAAGTACAGTGTAATCAAATAGGAGGTTAATGGGACAGTAAAGTACAGTTTAACATTATTAATACTGAAGATTAAAAAGTGTGCTCTTATACTACACTCAGCAAATAAAAAACAAATCTGCAAACAATAATTATAATAAATCTGCTCACAAGGTGAGCAAACAACAAATCTTAGACAAAGAATTCTGTTTTATTCAAGAGTAGTGCTTTCTGTTGTATATCATGTTGAAAGAGAGAATACATAAATAAATAGAAAAATCAAACTAACTCCTACAGTTTATTAGGCAACGAATGAAGCTGCAAACATGTAGAGAATAGGTACTTCACTGAAAAGGAACTATTCCTATGACTGAAGGAACTGCTTAGTCTACAGTTTAACCGAAGTAAAAAACTAGTTCAAGGAAACTAATAAGAGGATGAGCTGGAGTTGATGGTGGAATTGGCGGTGGAACTGCAGAGTTGAACATGCATCCTTCAATCTCCCCCTGCATGTGCAATGGGGGTGAGTCCCAACTGATTCCTCAAAGCAACAAAACTAGCTATAGGTAGAGCTTTGGTAAAAATATCAGCGATTTGCTCACCGTAGGGCAAAATTGTAATTCCACCGTCCCGTCTTGAACAAAGTCTCGATGAAGTGATGTCGAATCTCAATGTGCAACACTAGATTTTTGGTCATTGCAATGGTACTATTGTTATCACAGTAAATAGTGGTGGGATGTTCCTGAACCAACTACAAATCTTCCAAAATCCATCTAATCCATATGGCTTGACAACTAGTTGTTTTTGCTGCAATATACTCTACTTCTACAGAAGAGAGAGCGATGGTTGCCTGTTTTACTAAACCAAGTGAGAAAATATAACCGATGTTGATTTTCTATAATCCATTGAACCAACCCAATCAAAATCCATGTCACCACATAGCTCAAACTTATGTGTGAGAGAATAATGAATACCAAAATTGAGTGTACCACTCACATACCTTAAAATTTCTTTTTGCAAAGACACCAATGAGACTCATGTGGATCCCGCATGAACCGAGAAATGAGGCTCACAACATACATAATATCGTGGTATCGTGGTAGTGAGGTACACAAGGTTTCCAACCAAACTTATGTATAAAGTAACATCTACTTTGGAACTTGCATCTTCTTTGGTTAATTTTTCACCAAGGGTGACAGGAGGGTAATCGCTAAGCATGACATAATTCTAAACCGCTTGAGAGATCAACCACATACTTGGTTTGAGAAATGGATATACCTTCAGATTGTTGTTGCACCTCTACTCCAAGAAAATAATGCATAAGTCCTAGATCTAACATCTCAAATTCTTGTTTCATTTCTGCTTGAAATTTCTCCATGAGAGATGGGCTATTACATGTATAAATGAGATCATCAACATAAAGGCAAACAATTAGAATATCATTACCAAGATGTTGGATATAGAGGGTTGGCTCTGAGGAACTTCGAATGAATCCTTTCTTCAAGAAATAATTGTCAATCCTTGCATACCAAGCACAAGGTGCTTGCTTCAACCCATAGAGAGCCCTTTTTAGCTTGTAAACCAAATGTTCTTTTCTTGGAATTTCATAACCCATAGTTTGTTCCACCTAGACTTCCTCATCAATAAAACCATTTAGGAAGGCTAATTTTACATCCATCTGATAGATTGGCCACTTGTGTTGTGCAACAATAGCCAATATAATCTTGACTGTATCAAATCTTGCAACTGGAGCGAAAGTCTCTGAATAATCTACTCTAGGCGTTTGTGCAAATCCCTTGCAACTAATCTTTCATTGTGTCTATTCATAGAACCATCAACATGATATTTCACCTTATAAATCCATTTGACACCAATCACTTGCTTATCTTTAGGAAGTTGCACTAATTCCCATGTATTGTTTTTATCAATTACATGCATCTCTTCATTCATAGCATCAATCCATACTTGTTCTTTCACAACTTCTTCATACACTGAAGGTTCAACTTGAATGGTACTAAACAAAGCAAAATTGGCAACTGGATTCACATTAGACTCCTTTGATAAATTTCATTTAAACTTCATACCTTTTGTGAAGAACTTGGACTTGATTGTGGACTAGAACTATCACATGAAAAGGAACTTGGTAAACTTGGTGAGATGGGGCTTGAACTTCCACTCGAACCTGTGAGGAGAGGAGGAATTTGTTGAACATCTTCAATACCCATGATGAGTGGTGTATTTTGTTGAACTCCTTTTTGCCATTGCCATACTCCCTTTCATCATCAAAATCGCATCTTGACTAATAATCCATTTCTTTGTGTCAGGATTATAGAATTTGTATCCTTTTGTGAAATTTGAATAGCCCACAAAGATACAAAGTTGGGATTTTGCATCCAACTCCTTTCTCTTCTTTCTTTCTCGGAACATGAACATATGCGGGGCAACCAGATACATGAAAGTGAACTACTGAGGGCTTGTGTCCACTCCAAGCTTCCTTGGGAGTGATATTCTGAAGCAATTTTGTTGGGCTTCGATTCAAAATATAAGTTTGTGTTCATCTACTGCAACTCCCCAATAGCAATTAGGAAGGTTTTGGACTGCAACATACTTCGTGTCATCTCCACAATGGTACGGTTCTTTCTTTCTGCAATGTCATTCTATTGTGGGGTATAAGCTGCCATAAGTTGTCTCTTAATTCCATGAGTATTACAAAAATCAACAAACTCATTGGAAGTGAATTCTCCCCCTCTATCTGTTCTGAGTATTTTGAGAGAATACCCACTTTGATTTTCTGCCATAGCCTTAAAATGCTTGAAGCATTCAAATGCCTCAGATTTCTGCTTAAGAAAATAAACCCATGTGTGGCGTGAGAAATCATCAATAAATGTCAGAAAGTAAATATTCTTACCCAAAGATTCCTCTTGCATGTCACCACAAATGTCACTATGCACAAGCTCTAGAGGAGATTTTTCCCTCCATGATTTGTTCACCGGAAAATTGTCTCGATGTTGCTTGCCAAGTGCACACCCTAAACAAACTTCTTCTTTTGCCTAAATTGCAGGAAGTCCTCTCACCATGCCTTTCTTATGAAGCAAACTTAATCCTTGAAAATGTAAATGACCATATTGTTGGTGCCATAACCATGAATCATCTGTGGTTGCCTTGAGGGCATGCATCTTAGTGGAATCCAAAGTGAGAGGAAATAATATATTCTCTGTCATACAAGCCTTTGCTACAAGATGATGGTTAGCTGATTTATCAAATATTTTGCAGCAGTTATCTTCAAACACAACCTTGTAATTTTTTTCTACAAGTTGCCCAATACTTAAAAGATTATGTTGTAATTTGGGCACATGCAAAGTGTCATGAATAAATATAGTTTCTCCTGCATAGTTTTCACTACAAGAGTACCTTTTTCCCATTACATCAATCTCTTTATCATCACCAAATTTTACTTGATTCCTTACAGATTCATCTAATTTGACAAAGAGATCAGATTTACCTGTCATATGATTTGAGCAACCACTATCCAAGAACCAAACATCCTTTTGAGGTTCTTTTTCCAAATTGCAAGCGAAGAATGTAGAGTGTTTTGCTTCTTCAAAAGATTCTTCAGTATAGTTGGCTCTTGATTTATTCAAATCAGATTTTTTCTTTCTACATTCAGATTCATAGTGTCCATACCTTTCACAATATTGGCACTAGATGCTTCTCTCGATCCATAGAACTTCTTCCTCTTCCTCTGCCACGTCCTCTAGATGTAGAAGAATCCCCTTGAGATTTTCTTGATTGAGAAGGGGTTGTAGATTTTTCTTCAATTCTTACAATAGACTAGAAGGCTTGAACTAGGTTCTCTATAGAACGTTGCATATGCTCATCATGAGATTGCAAAGAACCTATCAACTCTGCAACTTTGAATGTGGTTAGATATTTACTTTCTTCAATGGCTATGACCACTGGATCAAACTTTGGAGGAAGAGATCTCAAAATATATTCTACAATTTATTGCTCTGTGACACTTTCCCCTCGAGTTTAAAGATGGTTCACAATACTTTGAGCCCTAGTAGTAAAATCTTGAATAGACTCAACTTCCTTCATACTTAAACTTTCAAAATCTCTTCAAAGGGTTTGAAGTCTTCCCAACCTTATTTTGTCAAATCCTTGGTATGCAGTTTGTAGGGCTGCCCATGCATCCTTTGACTTTGTCATACCATCTATACAAGGAAAATTGATATATCCAATGCATATTGAATAACAAAAAAGAGCTCGATTTTCCTTCTTTTTGTCTTCTTTTAATTGAGTTCATTGATTTGTTGTTAAGGCATTTAATGCATTCGATATGCAGGTTCCATGTATCCTCCTTCTACTAAATCTCATATATTTTGGGATAATAGTAGGGTCTTCATCTTTATACTCCAAAGCAATTGTAGTTGTCTCCGTAAACAACGGAAGCTAGAATGAAAAATTACCACCATTTTACATTTTGATAATTCTTGGAGAGAACCGTTAACCTGTAACTTTTGCAAAAAAAATATATTCCTGCAACCTTGCTTTGATACCAATTAAAGATTAGAAAGTGTGCTCTTATACTATACTGAGAAAATAAAAAACAAATCTGCAAACAATAATTATAATAAATATGCTCACAAGGTGAGCGAACAACAAATCTTAGAAAAAGAATTTTGTTTTATTCAACAGTAGTGATTTCATTGTATATTATGCTAAAAGAGAAAATACATAAATAAATAGAAAAATCAAACTAACTCCTACAATTTATTAGGTAGCGAATGAAGCCACGAACTTGTAGAGAATAGGGACTTAATCGAAAAGGAACTACTCCTATGACTGAAGGAACTGCTCAGTCTACAGTTTATTAACCAAAGTAAAAAACTAGTTAAAGGAAACTAATAGGAAAATGAGCTAGAGTTGATGGTGGAATTGGCAGTGGAACTGCAGTGTTCCTAGTAGTGGAAATGCAAAGTTGAACATGCATCCTTTAAATACAAGTGAGGCAAGGTCCTACTCTTTGGGGATGCAATGAACATGCGAGAAAAGAACAATCAGCCACAAATTACTTCGGGCATGGAAGTTGGTTCCTTGATACACTACCAATCGTGGGTGCAATGGAGATGTTATTAGGGGTAGGAGAGATGACTCTATAACTATTCATCTTAACTTTAGGGGTGTATAGATGTATATAGGTGGTTCATAAGACTATAAAAATACCATTATGTTCTTAGTATATGACCATGTAAGGTTATTTTTCTTGTCTTACGTGTTTCTTCGGAAGGAAAAATAGATTTGGAATTTGATTTAATATACAAATAATTGGTATAAAGCATTTGAATAGTGCACTATTTCACCAGATTCTTAGAAAATTAATGAAATAAATAAGGGTAGTAGGCCAAGGAGGAATACATGTTTGTGATGTTGGTTGAAAGTTATGTGTGTGTTCTAATTTCCTGATCCAAGTTGATTGCGAGAGCTCCCTTTTGGCTAGGAGGAACTACTTGTAAATGCAAAACAATACCACCAAATAGAGTTAAACAAAATAATGAGTGGACTGCCTAGTGGAAGCTAGATCCAAGAAGTGTGATGCTTCCTGAACAAGATGTCAATCCACTTTTATATAACAATATTAATGCTAGTTAAATCATACATGAAGTAAAGATCCTATTGGAATTGAAACAATTTAGGTATCTTGTACAAAAAAATAAGAAAGGTCGTTCAAAAGGTTGTTTAAGGTCAAAATAGGAGGGTTGACTAGCTGGTGTTGAGTTACAGGTCTGGTACAGGCTCTGGGTAAGGTCTGGTAAGGATTAGAAATGGTTCTGGGCTATTAGGAAGTGGGTATTAACTCACTGGTATGAGCTATATTGATAGACACAATGAACTTAGGTGTCGGATGACTCGACCGATTCCGATAAGCGGAGTGACCGACATCGGTTGGCTAACCGGCATCGGTAGGGGTAATTATCAGAAATTTTCTAGAATTGGTTTTCTAGACTCCTGTGATTGCACAAAGGTTGGAAATGGTGAGGGTGAGGTCATAAAATGGTTTTGAAGACTCAGAGATGATTAGGAGAGGGTGAAAATGGGTGGAAAGTCCGGGTATGATCAAGTGATGGGTTGATGGAAGGGAGGAAGTATATGGGTGTGGAGAGAAATAAACTAGAGAGATGAATAAATAAATCTACACAAAGAAACTAGAGATTCAATGTAGAGATGTTAAATACTTACTGGAAAATAGATTTAAGGACATAGGCGATGAAGGCGGTGATAGTAGAGATCCAGAGAGAGGAGCCATTGTATTCATGTCGCGGAAATTGCAACCTCCATGCCTCTCTATTGTGAATATGTGATCATGAAGAGGATGATGAATGGTGACCAATGTTGGTAATGCTCCGTGTGTCTTCTTTTTCTTGAGTGCTAAAGAAATTCAAGTGCTCCAAGTTTCTGGAAGAAATGAGATCTTGAATCAATTGACCAACCTGGGAAAAGGCTTTTGGAAACCTATTTAACCTAACCAGCAACGGTTAGGTGATCGATGTCAGTTGAGATATAACCGACATCGGTCAAGGCGGGAATATCTAGGTTGGCCAAAAATAGTCGATTGTTACTATTTTTGGCGTGATCTCCAACCTTTTGCCGAGTCTCGAGTGATAGATCATAACAAGATAAGTAGGAGTCCTTTTAGGTTTGTTAATAGGAGTTAAGTCTAGGTTTAGACTAAGTCCTAGTTAGTTAGGATAGGTTTAGACTCGGTCTTAGGTCATTAATGAGGTTTGAGTAGGTCATTGAGTGAGGTGGCTAGGTGAGGTGGTTAAGTGAGGATATTAATTAATTTAATTAAGATAATTAATTTAATTAACATGTGCACTATGGGATATGAATAGGTAGGATATGGTTAATTTAATTAACGGGGTTTAAAGGGAGTATGACCCAATTTTGGTGTCTACATTTTGCCCCTTTTTATTGCATAGCTTGTATTTGTAAGTGATCTTTGACAAAAACAAGAAATTGGTGTTCTAGGTGTGAATGGAGGTTAGATTGCCCCAAGTAGGGTTGAAAGTGAGATTTCCCCAAGTGTGGGTGGAGGTGATCCCCCTCAAACCAGGAACTAATGAGGTGTTAGATGGAGTTGGTGAGTGGTTTGATAAATATGTAAGTGATGAAAGTGAAGGTAGGTGGGTTATAGGTAAGGGTATGGGAACTTTGGGTAATGGGTAATGGTCAAATCAGGTAATAGGTAATGGCAATCGAACACACACACAACACACGTAATAGGTAATGGCAATCGAACACACACACAACACACGTATAGACTGTGACACGATACTAGGTAAAAGAGCATGCAAACTCTACATCGTCTAAGGTCGATAGGTTTATCCAAACAAGGTTGAAGTGATTCAGGTATCCAGGGTACATGATATGGTTCGAAACACAACTTGGGTTAGGTGTAGGACCGTTTAGGTATGATCCGGTACACCAAAGGTTTGGTTGGGATAAACATCATGACAATAGGCAAGGTAAGGTCATTAGGCTAAACCACACAGGTAACAACATCACAAGGTATAACGAGTACACAAGTTCAAAGGTCACAAAAGGTAGTTCTCGGTCAAGGTATATAGGTCATGACACGGGTAAGGCTGAGGTATAGGTAAATAAAATGTCCCTAAATGCATTTAAGGAAATGTATAGGTAATTTAGGCTTGTGGGTAGGGTGTAATAAGTGTTGGTAAGGCCAAAAGGTATTTGGTAGTAATGAGTTTAGGTCAAAATGGGAAAAATGTAGGTGAAATGGTACTAACAGTGGTGATGCTTATAAGGGAACCGACATCGTTTTGGTATGGCCGCGCCGATCATGTCAATTTAGGGTTAAAAAAGAAAATTTCGTGTTTTAAAATCATTTTAACTTCTTGTCATTTGTGAAAATGACAGAGAGGTTAATGCTTCGTGAAAACGATTTAGCAAAGTGCCGAGTTGAGTTGGTGAGGTACGAGTACAAGAGTTGGTGTTGGCAGGTAGGTCCAAGAGATCGAGCGAGAGCGAGTTGAGTGGCTAAGATATTCGAGGTAGATTTTGACATGGTAGAGGTGAGAGAGGGTTTAAATGGACCATCGATGCATGATGGTTGTCCAACACGAGAGTCAAAGGTAGACATTAGGACCCGGTCTCGGTATAATGACAAGTGATACGAGGTGAGTCGGTAGATCACACACGCCTACAAGTTTGAACAAATATCCAAAGGAAAATATATAAAAATCCTTGAAGAAACTCAATATCGGGATACAGGTGATCGAAACCAACAAAAATTAACTATAGAAATGAATCCACAATAATAAGCTTCTATATTTAGTTGACTATTTTTGAAGAATGCTCTCTCTAGGGGACAAACATTGATATGAATGGAGGTGTGAATCACATGATGGATAAATCCAAGTTTGGTGGTTTGTCCGCACATGTAATCCAAAGACTTGTAGATTCTCTCAAAGCTAGCTATTACTACGGATCTACAACAAAGGACAAATTTCTACACACAAAAATATTTAAGGAGGCTACTCAAAGTGTTGTGTTATAGACTGATATATCCCACAACCACATGGTAATAATGGATTTTGCAAAATTCACGAATGATATAGCCAAATTCACGCTCCTTTCTCCAATGAATCTCTAAAAAAGAAAACAAAGCCAAAGTTATAATGTCAAATATATATCTACAATTCTGGTTTAGACTTACTAGATTAAAATGACACTCTTATTCAATAGGGCAATCAAGATTTGAAGAGGCCCCTCATGAATATTAAATCATTATTGAATTGCGAATAGTTCACTCTAATACCAAATAATAAATTTGGTTCAGTTACATAATAAAGATCAGATATTAAATACTCAATAATAATCTAATTGATTCATATGGGATATGTAACTCCTATAAATAAGGAGTTAAAACCAAATACAACAATCTTCCCTATTTTATCTCAACTACAAAACTCTCCATATTTCCTAAATACGTGAGTTGTTTTAACAACTCAAACGAATCAAAAACTCACATTATTATCACAAATACAATGTATGCACTAATAAAATATGAATTCCCAATAGTTACCATGGGGATTTGGCATTATCGGATACCCAAGGTCATTCCCTCCACCCTTGTTTCCCTCATTAGTTTCAGGAATGCAAGAAGCCGAGTGGAGAAAACAAAGCACTCCTTCGTCCCGATGACAAGCCGAAATCTACCACGAAGTTGTTATGGCCACCTTGAACACACATTCAATGCAACAAAAGTATGATGATTTATTCCAGTCACCCATTGAAGTAGAAAAGGAAACATGGGTTTTGAATAGATTCAATACACTTAGCAACATGTCTGCAATATTTTATAGAAAATTAATGAAAAGCATAAATAACGCCATGATCAACATAAGGTTCCACATCATTTCAAGGTTGGTGATAAAGTATGGTTGTAGTTGTAGAAGGAAAGGCTTACAGTCCACATTGGAAAATTTGACGTCATGGTATGGTCCTTACACTATCACCTAACAAGTAGGAAAAATGCTTTCGAGTTCAATCGCCACCACCGTATTTAATGTGGATCTCCTCAAACCATATCACCCACCTCTTTTTGACACCTCGGTCATAGCAAAATATTTGGACATTTCCGAACTCAAGAAAGAAATTTTTCTCTAGTTGAAGAAGATCACGTTGTAGAAACTTGGAAAAATACCACCAAAGGGCGTCTATTCAACTCTATCGGGTGATCAAGAAAGGAAATATCAGTCATCAAGGTGAGAGGCTCACTTTGCTACACAATAAGGAAACAGATTCTAAACTTGATGGGACCCCTTGGTGTAATGGGGACCATTTCTTCTAAAGGAGGGATAAATGATCCAGACGACATTCCATGTGGAAATTCTAGTGGGGTAACTTCCGGAGGCATAAATTTTGCACCTTAACTCGATTAACTCCGTTCAAAATGTATCAAAAAGCTTGGAATGTGTGGAATATGGTGGAAGGGTGTATACATTTTTGAACAAAGTTTGACCCCATAAATCCACTTCTAAAGGCCTCAAATTGTAATTTTCGTAGTGTTATCTACAAATAGTAATCTTTAAAAATAGTAAATTCATGAAATTTTTGCATATGTAATTCATGGAAGATGAATCACCTCATCTCCCTTGAGATTGGTGACCTTCCACATTCTTCTAGATATTTCCTCATATTTCTAAAAATAGTATATAATTAGATATAACCTACTAAGGAAAAACATACATCTCCCGATAGAGATAGCTATTATAATCACAATATTTTGAGCAATATACATCTCTTTTCATAGATAGTTTTGAGTATTATACATCTCTTCTCAAATATGGTTTTTTTGTTTACATCTCGACACAATTGTTATTTTTTATTAAAATGAAAAAATCCCCGATTTTTGGATCATTAGTATCGAGCGAGGTTTTATTGAGAGTGTATGATTCCCGGTGACAAGGTCGAGATATAAGAAGCTTGGGTGGTCCACACAAGATCCTTGAATATCTAACTACTCGTTAGAGGTGACCTCAAATGGCAAAGAACATTGAGACAAATGATCCTCTCAAAAATGGTGAATGAATAATGCAAGGAGAAAAAGGAGAATATGTTACAACAATTTTCCCGCATCCATCAACAACTACAAATGAAAAGTCCCGCATCTGCTCTGCGATCCAACACTTCACCGTCTCGACCCCTTTCAAGGTTCAAGTAAAATTTGATATTCTAATTTTTTAGGGTAAAATAAATTATGATATAGTATAAAATTGGTTAGACCAATTATACTCCTATTTTTCTATTAATAAATTCACCGATAAATATAACATTTGCTCTCATGAAATCATCACTTTCTATCAAAAATTTGTGGGGGTGTATGAGAACGACAAAATAGGGATTAATTGGGAATTGTAGAGGATCCCACATGTGATGATTTTTAGATTCCATAAAGAAGGAACACTTCCTTTTTGGAGCATATGAAAATATGTTTATACAATAGAAATAACACCACCAAGGTACAAACCATTCGATTCAAGATTATATTGATATTTTCATTCTCTATATGCAAGATTGTGCATTCATGACACGTAACAACACAAGATCCTCAAATATCACAGTTCCTCAGAATGTTACATACATGAGGACATGGAACTATTTCAATTCCATACCATCAGCGAGGTGCACAAATTTGCAATCAAGATTGAACAAAACCATAGAAAGATAAATACAAAGAACAAACCTCCGAGGGGGAAAAATTATGAGGAAGGCTAGACCCGAGGTTAGGGTTGGAAACAAAAGGAGAAGATAGGGAAGTGGTGGGATCTTCACAAGAAAAATTAAAATTCCAAGGAATAATTTTGAGCCATCAAGTCCTTTCTCGCCGAGTCATTATCTTTAGCACCCAATGCTCCACCGGTGATATACCCTGAGGTCACAATTGAGGAAGATGAAATTATAGATGTTGAACCGTAAGTGATCATAGCCACCTCACAAGTCAAGAAGATAGATGATAAGGAAATTTTATTTTAGTCTAAGTTTTGGGTAAAGGGAAAACCTCTACATTTTATTCTTTATAGTGGAAGTTAAAAGAATTTAATTTCGATGATGTTGTGAAAATTATGAACCTTCTTGTAAAACCACATCCCAAACCAAATAGTATCGTGTGGTTGAAACCAGAAATATATCTCCATGTCACATAATAATACATCCTCTCACATGCAATCAAACCCTTCCAGGATAAGGTCCTATGTGATGTTGTTCCATTGGATGTTTATGATGTGCTCCTATTCCAACCATTCATTTGGGATAGACATAAAATGTATGAGTCACTACCTCAAAGGGTTATCATAACCATTGAGAGTAAGTGCTATCGGATAACCGAGGTTATTCCTTGAACCCCGATTCCTTCATTGGTGTTAAGCAATGTAGGAAGTTGGTGGAGAAAACAAAACAACCCTTCATCCCAATGATTAGTCCAAAAATAACACAGAATTTGTTACGACATCCTTAAACACACATCAAGTGCAACAAAAGTATGATGATTTATTCCAGTCACCCACTGAAGTAGAAAAAGAAACAAGGTTTATTGATTAGATTCATTACACTCAATAACATATCCATGATATTTTACAAAAAATGAATGAAAAGGATATACAACACCGTGATCAACACAAGGTTCCACATCATTTTAAGGTTGAACCATAATTTCACAAAATTTGGACATATTCCACCTAGACTAAAAACCGTAATAAGATATGTTGGTTTTTTGTATTAAATATTGGAATTTGATTTAAATATTATTGGAATCCAAAATTGGGATTTTTAGAATTATATATCATATTTGGTGGATTTCAATTTTAGGGGTTTACATTTTTAGTAAGATTAGGAAATACTTATTGTTTTAAATTACATTCATTGATTTTTATTAATTTACATCTATAACTTTGTAATGCATAATAAATAATCAATGTATTTTGCATATAAAATCAATGTATAACCTATCTCATCACATAACAACCTTTATTCTTCCTCCATTTTGACTTTATGAGATTGACTTTATTAGTCCTCTTCCAACTTTATATTTAATGTTTGAGAATGGGCATATGTTCATTTTGTACAAGGCATAATATGCAATATTTCTCTATTAATTAAAATATATAATGATGATACCATTTGACCCAATAGTAACAAATTTGTGATAACATCTAAGACAAACTATAATTACATTGTTTACCTACCTTGAATCATATACTTGTGGGTAAATTTTGAATGTGATTTATTTTTACTTGTGGAAGTCTTATGAGATGGAGTACCTTCTACAAAATATGGGGTTGTGTGCCTTTTCATATGGTTTATTGTTATTGTAGACCAATGTTGAGCCTTTTGTGCAATCACTCTTACCTATTTTGATCATATATATAGTTGTGTGTAATTTTGCATGTAATTTATGATATCAATAAAAATTGACAAGAGTATAATTATAACATGGATTTTAAATGATGGAAAATATAGATGTTACAATTTAATTTTCATAAAATGATGGTGGGAAATGAATTGTTATGAGATAAATTGAGGTTACAATTCTTTTTGATGGTGTCATTTCCCTATGATTCTTTAAAGGACACCATACTAATTGTTGCATGAAACTTTGACACTACATTAAAGATTTAATTGAACGTGGAGACATAGAAGTCAAAAACACGCCAACCACTATGGAGCGGGAGCAGGAGGATCAAGGTTTTCAAAAACCAAATGGGCAGGAACTGTCGTAGGACACATGGGACCCTCGGATCGAGGTGGTATAGGTAGGGGACCCACGTCTGGTATAAGAAGGAGGTAAGATTTCTCTTTCTACCTCATGGGTTGATAGGATTTTGGGCCATAGAATGGAAGTTTTGAATCACCGTTTGATTCAAACATTATGACTGTGGAAAAGATGGGATTTAAGTATTGCTATCCCTGATGGGTTAGCGAAAAAGCTAGATCTAGGATGGAATATGCTCTGGTTGGAAAATTTTATGGATCGAGACCAAATGTGGAATGGTTTTGCGGGAATGGCGAAAAGGAAGTGGAACCCGAAGGGATCAATGGAAATTGCTTCCTATGTGAATGGGTTTTTATCATTAATCTTTCAAATTTAGAGGACTATAAAAACATCTTGGTTAGAGGTCCTTGGTTTATGGGTAGATCAAGTCTTCTGATCCAAAAATGGAGCCCAGGTTTGATCCATTTAAGGAGAAACCAGATGAGTTTCCTGTATGGGTAAAACTTCCTAGATTACCAATGGAATTTTGGGAAGAAGAGATCTTAACAACCATTGCAAATGCTATAGGGTATTTGGTGGTGTTTGATCCAGTCACTAGGGAAAGAATGAGGTTAATGTATGCACATTTATGTGTAATTGTTCCTGTGGGTAACTTGTTGAGAAAGGAAATAGAACTTAAATCAAAGTTTGGTGAATGGATCCAGAAGATAGAGTATGAAGCTTCTCCTTTGTTCTTCCAGAAATGTAGGCGGATGGGACATGAGCAGAGATAATGTAAGGAGGGTAAGAAAGGTAAGAAAACTTGGGAAAGAAAAGAAAAGGAATCACTGAGAGAAGAAGGAACCAGTTCATTACCTCTAAATAATTTGTCTTTAAACAAGTTCCATTTTCTACAGGTAGAGAGTTGGAGGAAGTTGTAGCTCAAGAAAATATGGAACTAAAAATGGATTCTCAGATTAAAGAATGTAAGGTTATGGATGGTGTGGATTAGGAGCTTGAAGGAATTGGGTTTCAAAACCAAAAGGTGGAGTTGAATGTGGAAGGGTTGTTTGTGGAGGGTCAACAACCTAGTCAGGAAGGTTTAGATCCAATTTTTTTGATCTATCAAAACAAAATGAATCTTTTTTTAAGGAAGAGAAGAGAGTTGTCTCAGGTGGAGGAAGTCCCATGTTCTCTAAATTTAGATAGGATTAAGGAGGTGTTGGAAGAAAAGAGGATCAACACAAGAAGTGCTCAAACAAGACAAAGTTAAAGAAGATTGTGGGAAAGCTCCTGCAAGAAAAGGAAATACGTCAAATAGGGATAAGAGGGAGAAAGTAGTGGCTAAAGAAATAGATTCAGGAAGAAAACAATGCATTGAGGAGAGCATTTCACCAAATAAATTGAGATGAAGGTTATTTCCTAGAATATAAGGGGTTTAAATAACCCTAATAAACAGAGTATTTTATCTTCTTTCAGGAAAAGGAATAAGCCTGATATTCTTTTGATTCAAGAAACTAAGATGTCTAAAGAAAAAATGAGTGAGGTAAAGAATAAAGTTTGGTTTAGATATGAGCTACAAAGTGTATCCTCAGTAGGTGCATCTGGGGGTTTGGTTATTTTTGGAATCAAAATGATAGAGAAGGGACTTTGATTTTTCAAGTCTTAGTATCATGTAGCTATCTTGTTTAGAGAGAAGCAGGATGGGTCTATGTGGATTTGTTCAAATATTTATGCTCCCAATTTGGTGGTAGAAAGAAGAAAACTTTGGATTGATATTGGCCAATTTCGTAGCCAATTTAAAGAGTTAAATTGGTTAATTGGAGGTGATTTTAATACTCCATTGTGTATGGATGATAAAAAAGGTGGTTTAGGTGTCTATAGTGATAGTATGGGGACTTTTTGACTTTATTGCTAACTGTAATCTGGTGGATGTTGAGTTGAAAGGATCTCCTTTCACATGGTCAAATAGGAGATTGGGGAAAATATGATTCAAATAAAATTGGACAGGTTTCTCATTAATTTATCTTGGTTACAACATCTTGATGTGTCTTTGGTTGCTTTACCAAGAATTGGATCTGATCATAGTCCCATTTGCCTTCAAACTGGTATAAGTAATGGTGTAAGAGGAAGGCCATTTAGATTTTTTAAGATGTGGTTACAACATCCTAGTATTGAGGAGGAGATTAGGTCGAGTTGGCAATTTGATGTTAAAGGTAAACCTATGTTTAGGCTTGTGGAAAAATTAAAGAATGTTAAAACTAGGTTGAAATTCTGGAACAAAGAAATGTTTGGTAATATTTTTGCTCAAAAAATTGTGATTAGTGAAGCTTTAAAGAAGGTGGAGGATGAGATTGATAACAAAGGTTTGCAAAAAGAGTTGAGAGATAAGGAGAAATTCCTTTTGATGGAATATCATAATTTAGAAGCAAAAGAGGAGGCTTATTGGAAACAAAATTCTCGTGTTTTGTGGTTAAAGGAGGGTGATAGGAATACAAAGTTTTTCCATCTTACTGCATCTATGCATAAGAGCAACAACATTATGGAAATAGAAGACAAAAGAGGAGTTAGATTAAAGAATCAGGGTGATATTTCACATGAATTTATTAGTTTTTCTCTCAGTTATTGGCAGTAAGAAGGGAACCTAATATGGGTAAGGAAAGTGATATTGTAAATATTTTTCAATCAGTCATTTCTCATCAGGATAATGTTGAATTGATTAAAATTCCATTTATTGAGGAGATATCTACTATAGTTTTGATTTGGAAGGGGATAAATCCCTGGCCCCGATGGATTTCCTGCTCTTTTTTCCAAAATTTTTGGGAAATCATTCATAAAGATGTGGAAGAGGCTATTCAAGACTTCTTCAAGTATGGTAAGCTTCTGAAGGAGGTTAATAGTACTTTTATTGCTCTTGTTCCTAAGGTGCTTGGGGCTGAAAAAGTGATAGATTTTAGACCAATAAGTTTGTGTAACATGGTCTATAAGATAATAACTAAGATTATCTCTTTAAGAATTAAAGGTTTTTTGAACATTTTATTTCATCAAATCAGGAGCTTTTGTGGAGGGTAGACAAATTTTGGATAGTGTGATAACTATTCATGAAGTTGTTCATTCGGTGGATGTTTCAAAAAGAGAAGCCATGATGCTTAAAATAGATATGAATAAAGCCTATGATAGAGTATCATGGAGATTTCTTAAAATAATTCTTGGAAAATTGGGTTTCCATAATCATTTTATTGATATGATAATGGAGTGTATTTCTACTCTGAAATACTCAATTCAGTCAATGGAAAATTTGAAGTTTTTTCGTCAGAAGGGGGTTAAGGCAAGGGGATCCTCTTTCTCCCTTTCTTTACATCATTGTGGTAGAGACTTTAGGAAGACTTTGTGTTGACTATAAATTGAAAAATAAGTTGCATGGGTTAGTTGTTTCTAATGGTCTAGACCCTATAGCTTTACAACAATTTGTGGATGATACTTTCCTTTTGGGTAAGGAAACTCAAGCAGAAGTGGTGTTTAAGGAGGTCTTGCAAATATTTTGAGGAGGTTACATGTCAACTCATTAATTTTAGGAAAATATTTGTTCTCTTTTTTAATGTGGATGTTGAAATTCAAAACAAAATTACAACGGTTTTGGAGTGTCCTATTCAGGTGTTGCCATGCTCTTATCTTGGAATTCCTTTGTTTAAGGGAAGGATGTAATTGGAAAGTTGGAATCCCTTGATTATGAGATTTCAAAAAAAGTTGGCAACTTGGAAAGGAAACTTTATTATTATCTCAAGCAGGTAAACTCCAATTACTTCAAAGTTTCCTTTAGAGTATGGTGGTGTATTTGATGTCTCTGTTCAAAATTCTAGCTAAAATTAGACAAATTATTACTCAGATTTAGTGAAGGTTTTTATGGTCGAGAATGAATCAAAAGATAGAATTCCTTTGGTGGCATGGGAAAAAGTTACCCTTCCAAAGAATGTTGGTGGGTTGGGATTGAAAGATATCAAAAGTATGAACTTAGCCCTTATGGCTAAAATTGGTTGGCATTTGGAGCATGAAGATGGCTTATGGGTTAGAATTATAAAAGCTAAGTATTTATATTTTGATCAAGCCTCTTTTGTCTCTAATGTTTCTCTTCCGGATGGGTCCTTTTTTTGGAATGGTTTGGGTAAATGTAGGGATATTTTGTTGAAAGGTAGTAAGTGGTTAATTGGGAATGGTACAAAAATTAGATTTTGGGAAGATTGGTGGTTATTTGAGGCTCCTTTAGTTAATCAAGTTCACTGGAGAGAGGTGGCGGTTCACTTTCAGTTGGCTATGGGAAATTGGATTAGAGATTATTGGGATAGATTTGATTGGGGTTGGGTTTGGAAAGAACTGGACTGGGAAGGTGAGGATGAAGAAATTCAGGAAAGAATTAGAATTTTAAATGCTAATCTTAGAGGATTACATATACCTATTTTCCAGAAAGAGGATGAGTTGATATGGTCTTTGACAAAGGATGGTATGTATTTGGTAAAAATTGGGTATGGTATAACAAGAAATTGTCCTCCTTCTCAACCATTTTGGAAAAATTTATGGGATAAGAATCTTACTCCAAAGGTTAATTTGTTTTTGTGGCATGTTGTCTAGAATAAAATTTTAACCATTGATAACTTACAAGTGAAAGGAATGATGATCCCTAACTGGTGTGTCTTGTGCAAAAATGATAGTGAATTAGTTCAACACCTTTTTCTTCATTGTCCTTTTTCTAGAAGGGTTATGTTTCATGTTATGAAAGTCTTCCAGACTTTGTGGGTCTTTCCGGAGACTTTTTGTTGACTGGTATGGGCAATGGACAAGTCCTTTTGTTTCTTTAAGTCTTTCTAAGGCTTGGAGTTTTGTGTTGCCTCATTTTTATGGGGGATTTGGCTTGAAAGGAATGGTCAAATTTTTAGGGATAAATAGAAAAAATCTTTGAGGGTGGGGAGTGGCATATTAGGTGCTTTGATAAATAATCTTTCTATTGTGAAGATTAAAGAGAAAGGTGGATTTCCTAGACATGAGCAGGAGATTATTCAAGCCTTAGGTATCACTAAGTCTATAAAACAAGCTCCTTTGGTGAAGGATATGGGTAGAAGAAGTGCTAAATGGGAAATGCCTATTGAAGGATGGATGAAATTGAATTTTGATGGAGCAACAAAAGGAAGAACTGGTTTAGCTTCAGTAGGTGGTATTATTAGAGATGAAGTGGGTGCCTGGTTTTAGCTTATGTTGAACCTATTGGAAATAATTCAAATAACTATGTTGAGGCTTATGCTCTTTTAATTGGTTATAATGGGATAATTCATTGCAAATAAAGAAAATTTAGGTGGAGGGAGATTCCTTATACATTATTAATGTGATGAAGGGCCTTTCTAAGCATCATATTAATATAGATTCTATCATTAGAGATGTAAATACTATGTTAGTAAAATTTGATAATATTATTTTTAATCACGTGTTTCGGGAAGCTAATATGTGTGCTTGACACATTAGCCAATATTGGAGGTTAGGTTCATAATAGAAGGTGGTGGCGGGATGAGGTGGAGTTTCCCCAAAGTACAAAAGCCATGCTTAATGCAAAAAGACAGATTCAGGCATGAGAAAAGGATATGTGACATCTTGGAAATAATTTCACCATGGGTGAGATTTATTGTGAAAATCATTATAGGGTATGCATTAGTTTGGATTAGTTATTTAAAGGTTTGGTTCAAGTTTTTATGTAGGTTTTTTCAAGTTTGTTTCAGTAGTTGGTTCGAGATGGGTGGGGCTAGGGTTAGGGTTGAGCCTTCTTTGTCAATGAGCTTGGAAAGGGATTATTTTCTTTGGGATATTTTTAAGGATGGTGGTATTTCATATTTTATTTAGAGTTTAAGGGGGGTGATGAAATTATCTCGAGGGAATTTGCTATGGCTTGGGATAATGGGTTTGTTTCTATGAGGGGTGTGAGTTTCCTGGTTTCTAAGGATTTCATTGGTAGTGTTACTAAGATGGATTATGGGGTTGTAAAGTGTTCAAGGATAGGTCTCGGCTTCAGGAGGAAGTCCATATTTTTGGATAATGATGAGAAAATTTGTTTCATGGAGGATGGTATTGCTCAAAATATTTTCCGGGAGGTGGGCTGAAGTTTGTTTCTATATCATGAAGTATATTACCTTAGATGGGAAGTACCGGAAGCTGCATTCTCAACATTTAATGCTTTTGAACCATTTTCATAGAGGTAGGAGGATGAGTATTCCTTTTTATTTGTTTAACTCTCTATAATTTTTGGTTAAAAATTTTAAAGAGGAAAAAACGGTCCTTCTTCATCAAGGCTTAATCCTTTTGTTGGTTAAATCGGGTAAGCCAATTTGTAGAACTAGGGGGGCTGGTATACATTTGGGGGATGATTGGGAAGACCATATTTCTCTAGCTGATAGGATTAGGCTTAAGAAAATGAAGGAGAGAGCTGTGAAGGAGGTGGATGCGGTGACTGCATTACAAAACCTTGTTGGGGAAGCTGAAGAGTATATGCCTAAGGAAGGGTTGGTGGAAGGAAACACAATTTTTAACTTCTTTTCCAGTAAAATTGAAGCTCTAGAGGATACATTAGTCAGTTAAAGCTCAAAATTGGAATTTGTTGTGGGGATTGCAGAGGATGAATGCCGAGTTGAAAGTTTTAGAAAATAGGGTAGAGACCCTCTAGGGGATGGTTGCTTGAGGATAAAGGTAAGAAGAGGCGCTGGATATCAGTTCTTTAGATGAGGAATATTTCCAAGTGGATGGTGTTGGTTTGAGCTCGAGGACTAGGGAAAAGTGTGTTTAAGGCCAGGTTGCTTGACTTTTTGTTGACTAGTGTTGTGTTTTGTTCTTTTTTTTTTTGTTTTTGTTGGGCTCTGTTTGGGTCAATATCTTTTGACTTGAGCCATTTTTGTGGGTTTTTTTATAGATACTTTTTGTTTTAGTGGATCTTTATTGTAATATCTCTTATGTAATAGGCCCTTGGATTTTAGTAACTTGTGGGTTCTTGATTTCACATTGTCGGAACAAATTTTTGTCCCTCATGTCCCAAGTTCCTCTGGGATTCATGTTCATTTCGATTCCCCGATCACCTCACATTCCTCACGGGATTCATGTTCAAATCAAAATCGGTCTTCTTGTCCCATATGTCCCAAGTTCTGGCAGACCTTTTGTTTGCCAATCACCGATTTTCCCAAGTTCTTGTCTTGTCAACTTTTCACATTTTTTCAAACCATTTGTCCCAAGTTCACCCGGGCTTCTATTCCCGATTCCCACATCTACCCACATCAGACCAAATCGGGTCCTCACATCCTTCACATTTCTATGTCCCTGGACCTCCCGTGCTCTTTTGGCCCACATCGGCCAATCATATTTTCACGTCCCACATGTCCCAATGTCCCATGGACCGTCCGGGCCAATTTTTTCTACTTTTCCCACATAACACCTTTTTGAGTCGGTGCAAGGGGTATTTAATGCACATTTATGATCTTCTCTCTCCTAAATGGCTATTTAAAGGGACCACCATCTATGCATTTGTCACATTGCTTGCTTGTTATTTCTTTCCCACATTCTTGCAATTGAGTCATTTTCTCATCTTCTGTATCCCTTTGCATTTTTATCATGAATCTATTCTTTGAAGGCCATTCCTCTGTGCACTAAAAATGAAGATCAAGTTTCAAGGGCACGAGCATTTGTCACCTCTGGAGACCTCTGTGCCTAATATCGGGGATAGTGAAGTTCGACACTTAGATTTTGATGATTTATGGGGCAGGTTAACGTGTGACAACCCTACTCCCATGGCCCAAATGATCAATGACAGTGGAATCATGTATGCTGCTAGTTTTCCCATCTCTTGTGCGTAGTGTGTCAACACCATGCTCACCTATGTGGAGCTCATTTCAACCCAGATACCAAGGAAGTTGTTAATGTGCATGGAGAATTGATTACAAAACTAGATGTTTCCACCATCGCCACTACCCTACGCATTCCTAAGATAGAAGACTCCATTGTTCTCACTCTTGCTCAAGCTCAGCTCTGTTTGATAAGGACAAAAGAAATACAAGGCACGAGTGGCTAAGTCATGGCTGAAGTGCCCTAAGAAGGGAGCATCCTGACTCTCCAAAGCATTGTATAGGTTGATTTCAATGAAGAATTATCATATTTCATCATCTTTCTCACCCATATTATGGGGATGCCCTCTACCAATGACTTCCATTTTTGGATGTGTCCTTTCATAAGCATCATCTGCGAAGGTAAACAAAACATAAACTGGGCTGAGATCATCTTGTATGAACTTGACTAAACAATTGACAAATGTTCAGCAAACTAAGAAGTTCTACATGACTTCTTACCTCATGTACACCCTGGCAGCATCTCGGGAGTGGTTTGGCTTCACTTACATTGAGAGCAAGAAGGATGAGCCCATATACACATATTGCCCTCAATTTACCCTCAAGGACAACAATCATAATTTTAGAAGGGTGAATGATGCTTTCACCATGTACATTGTGAGACTTTTGGAGGGTGACACTACTAGGAGGTTTTCTGATGAGGCTATGGCTCTTGATAGCCAAGTATGGGGCTTTCTTCATCCAGTTCAGAAAGTTCTCATACATCAGATTGGCTTGTTTTGAAAGTGCACCTCTCAAGCTTCCCATGTTTTGTAATGATAAAATGGCTCTGGTTGAGGTGTGCAGGAAGAAGCTGGAAAAAATCCATAGAACCTACAGAGACAAAGAAGATCACAGGACTTCATTTCCCTATCTCCTTGGGGAATTATACATGCAAGACAACCTAGATGCCCAAAATATAGAAAGGGCTATTACTCCTCTTACTGTTCATTTCTTTAGTCCAGACTTGTTTTGATCTAAAGAAATTCATCGATCAAATCTCAAAATAACCTATTATCATCATCCTGACATAGAGGATTACTGGGCTGACTATGTTTGATGATTTTGAAGCCAGGAGGAGGCATTTTGGTAGATTGTCTCTGCAACAGATCTTAGATCTTAATCTCTACCAGGTGCCTGAAGGGCTTGTGGATGATGATGAGGGCTTGCAATCCTTTGAGTATGAAATATCCATCAAGCACACACCTCTAGAAACCTTGGATTGGTATGTGAAGGAGAAGGATGATTTGAGTGAGATAATTTCCCCTGTCATCATCAGAACTAAGGTTTGGTTTGACAGAAAAGTTCATGAATTCAGGAGAACCAGGGTAGATCTTCTTCAAGAGAAACTTCCACACCTAGGAAGGAAGTACATACACCCAATACTGAGGTACTTGAGAAAACTCCTCCTTCTTCCTCATTGAAAGAGCCTGAAATGTCTACCCCTTCTTCTTCCACTCAAGTGTATCAGAAGAAGGTCAAAGAGGTTAAGAAGAACCAATCGAGGAAGAGACTCTTCTGAGCACTCAAAATTTCTTGTTGGACTAGAGAACATTATTGTTCTAAGTGAGAATGAGGATGATGAGACAACAGACCAGAAGAAACCCTTACAACCACTGCTGAGATGGAGAAGGAAGAATCAAGAACTGAACCTCCAAGCTTAACAGACTCCTCTGCAAAGGAGATTCTTGAGGTTCCATGCCCTTCCCCACTGGAGGCAACAATAGTTCAGACTCTGAGTGCCATGAGTTCTCTTGCACTCGGACCTCTTGACTCCTCCATTTTCTTCTTCTTCCTTTTCCTGGGTGCAGCCCCTAGTAGACAAAAAGAAAATAAAGTCTTCTTCTCAATCAACCGGGCCTAATTTTGATGTTGTGGCAGCTCTGCTTGGTACTACCCCTCCTCCTCCAAAGAAAGAAAGAAAATACTACTTCAAGGTTGGTATCTGATGCTCAAGGTCAGTAGTTTCTTGAGGTTTCTAGACCTAGGGCTGGATAAGGAGGAGAAGGATCTTTTGATCTCTGACTTGGAGCTTTCCAGAATTCCACTGGGAGAATCTACACCTGAGAGTGAGGTTCATAACCTTTGAGAAACTATCACTAAGGTTATTGAACAGAGTTGAAAAAGGAAAACAAACCATGGAGCAGTTGGAAGAACAGAACCAAGTTCTTTCCAACTTTATTAGATCATTATTAACAAAAGATAAAGTTTTGGATCCAGCTCCATTGGCTACTCTCCCACCTCCCATGGTTCTCAGTCAGGATGAAGTTCAAAGCATCAAGGACATACATAGGTATTCAACTTATGGGAAGGTTGTTGAGGCCATGGTTGATGATATGACTATAGCAAGGTTTGAATTTCATTGAGGAAGCCTTCAAAACCAATGAGAAGGTGATCAATTTGCAACAGAAAACTCACTTCCTCAATCAAAGCCATGGACAAGGAGCTGAAGGTCTGAGTGGATGTATTACAGACCTCCGTCTAATGGGCCAAACCGATGAGAAGATCCTGTTGGCCAACAATGTGTTTGATGATGCAAAGAATAACTTGTCAAGAACATGGATCTTCAGCATTGAGTGGAAGATAAAGGTTCTTGGAGGAAGCATTGGGAGAATTGAGAAATGTGTGGCAAAAAGGGGAGTCCTTTAAAACTTTTGTTTTATCTACCTTCAAAGGATATCCACTGCCATCTTCAGGATGAAACTACAGGTGTTTCCTTTTCTCTTCAAGAAATCAAGGCTCAGTTCAGAACCTTTGTCAAGGATGATCTATTCAAAGAAGAGTCATTCACTAAGGAGAAGATGAAAGACATTTGTTCTCTTTATTCAACTATTGCTGAAGCTAATAAAGAATATCTAGAGCATACCAAGTTTGATAAAGATATGGAGAAATGTCTAGGCACATGGACACATGCTACTTCCAACACAACAATTCCAAGAGGCATGGAAATAGCAGAAGCATTGAAAATATTTAGGACATCGAATCCTCAAATCAGTGGGCCCCCTCAGTCATAATCGGATGTCTCTACTTCTAGCTCTTCTTTCTCTTCTTCTATTTTTAGTGTTGATCTCCTTGTAATTTAATTAAGGACTTTGTATTGTGCATTTCCTTAATTAATCTTTTAGTTAAAAGAAATGGTTACCAAATGTAACCACTTTGTAAGCTATTTATTGAGCTCTCCTCACCATTCCAAAGGGCTGGAACTCTGATCATTTTTGAAAGTGTAAAAGGACTTAAAGCTATCAATATAGAAGATTTTCCCTTCTGTTTCTATCTTGCATTTATTTATTCCCTCTTACTTGTCTAAAGTTGTTGAATCATTAATCTATTTGCATTAAGAAGCTTTGTATTCTTGTGGATGTCATCTCTGGAACTTTGTGTCTATGAAATAACATCTAGTGGTTTTAATATGAATGATTTTGTTCTATATATTGTCCTTGCTCAGCATTTATAAGGAACTATTTTTCTATCTATACTTCCTAAAAGTGCTATTCTACCTTTTCCATTCATTAGTTCTTCTATTCTCTTGTATTGATAATCTATTGTCTTGGCATTAAAACACTTTCATGATATCAGAGTTCCTCATCAAAGTTGGAAGTTGTACATTTGTAAATAGTTGTGTCATTTGCTTTCAATAAGGGAACCTCTCCCATTAAAGAGGAGGGAATTTCTATCCCCTGACTGTTGCTTTCATTAAAGTCCTAATTTGACAACCAACAATTTTTGGTGACTCTACTGGGGATTCATTTTAACAAATTCTAGTTTTAAAAAGAACAATTTCTTGATCATTTCTAATCTGTGACTCTAAGATTTACTCACGGAAGAAGGGCTCTTGGAATTGAAGATTCACAATTTCAACTCCTGGAGTAGCAAGGCTTTCCCCTTCCTTCAACAAGGAGAGATAGAAGGACTCATTCTACAAGCACACCACCTGTTGAGGATAGAGCTTCTGGGAGTGGTGTCCCTCAAGAGCAACCCAACCCTAATCTTCATGCTTTGGTTCTTGCTTGGTGTTTTAGTTCCACTTCAAGAAATTTTTCCAAGGATGGTAGTTCCATTACCTTGGGGCCAACGAGTTGGGCCTCTTTCCCTTCCTCAACCTTTGCATGAGTTACCCAGGGGTAATAGAAAGAACTTTCCCAAGTTTAGAGGGGATGGCAAGGTACATCCTGATGAACACATTGCAGACCTTCATAGTTGCATGTGGAGTCCTTGGAGTTGAACACGAGGATGTCTCTGTGAGGATTTTTGTGGAGACTTTACAGGAAAATGCAACAAATTGGTTTTATCATCTCCCCACTTGGGGCCATCACCAATTGGACTACCATGAGAACTAGATTTGAGAATCATTTCAAACCTACTTGAAGATGTGCATGCTTTGCTAGCCCAGATTTCTCAAATCAAGAAAGAACCACAGAGCCCATGAGAGAATTTGTGGCCAAGTTCAATAAGTTGATTAATAAGATCCCACAAGACACCGACTGTGGATCAAATTCAAAAATGTTTCTTCCTAAATGCTCAATTTCTTGAAGTAAGCTATGCACTGAGAAGAGCCAATCTTGTAACTTTGGATGTTGATCAGAGATTAGCCATCAATGTTGAAGATGACCTGATCATGTCTAGTAAATTGAAAAGATCCTTCCAAATCTAAAGCTTCTTCCTCCTCTTCCTCTACTCCTAGAGCTAATGCAGATCAATTAGTACAAAAGCTTGCTAATGACCTCATTGCCATCAAGAAACAATTGGCTCAACATGCTCCTTATCAAGATGTTCCAAGGAGAAATTTTCAGCCTAGAAACCATTTTCCTTCTTCTCAGACAAGGTTGGCAATCAAGGACCACCCATCAAGGTCCTTGTTAATGCAACTTGTGAGGTTGAAGAACCTAATGATGAAGAAGTTAATGAAGATTTTGAAGAACCTAAAGAAGAGGCTGATGAAGAACTGGAAGAACTTGATGGGTCTCGAGTTAATTTCCTCACCACTGAGGGTGTTGATGAGGAAGATGATTATGATGAAGTGGTAGTAGAGATGAATAGTGAGTCATATGTTGTTATGACTCGTGAGCAGACAAATAAGAAAGAAAAAGTGATGCATCCCGCTAAGAAGTCCAAGGAGCATCCCATGACTATTCCAGTAATTGCAAGAAGAGGATCTCCTATTCCCACTTGCATCCACACAAAAGGTGAGTTCTACTAATTCTTCTTCTTCTTCTCCTCCTTCTTCTAAAACTTCTTTTTCTCTAGTTCCCAAACCTGATAAGCCTAGGATTCCTAGTGATGATAGCCCATCCACCTCTGGATCTTTTGATATCATTGATCATCTCAAGAAAACAAAAATCCAGATTTCTGAAGCTGAGTTTTATCAGACTCATCCAAAAGCCTTTGCCAAAATGGTCCACTTTGTCAATTCCCATTCCAAAACTTCATCCAACACTTCTAAAGGTATTTTTCCCACTCCCTCTTCCACATCCCAATCAAATCTTGTGGCTGCAGTCACCTCACCAAATGTGAAAAT
This sequence comes from Taxus wallichiana var. yunnanensis, assembly GCA_018340775.1. Lineage (NCBI taxonomy): Eukaryota > Viridiplantae > Streptophyta > Pinopsida > Cupressales > Taxaceae > Taxus > Taxus wallichiana. Next base: position 1,021,365,073 of record CM031240.1, read on the forward strand.
TGAACCATTCTATGTAACCCTCCTCATAGTTGGCCATAAACTCAGCAACTGTGTCATAGACTCAGGAGCATCGGATAATGTCATGCCTGCCAAAGTGGCTCATGCTTTGGGTCTTACTCTCACATGCACTTATGGTTCTTGCTATTCCATGGAGAGTAGGGAGGTGCCTTTGGTCGAAAGAATTAAGGATGCACAAGTAGCTTTTGTTGCTTTTCACCTAGAGAAGAAGGTTTTAGCTACTATTTTGGTAGCTGATATCCCTCCTTCATATGGTATGTTGTTGAGTAGAAATTTCTTGTAAGGATGTGGGAGGAGAAATTCAAATGGATTGGTCACATGCCCTTATACCAATTAATGGAAAGATGAAGAAGTTGCTTCCTGAGAAACAATCTGAATATATTGTGCAAAAGATAGATGATCCCAAGGCACAAATACTTTATGAAGATATTGGGCGTAAACTACATGATCATGTCTCAAGATGAGGTGGAACATCCTAAAGTAGTGCCCCATGATCCTAATAGCATTTGGAATTTAGAATTTGATGGAAGTTGTTCTTCAGCTGGTTCTAGGGCTGGTGTGGTATTGATATCTCTAGAAGGAAGATTCATCCTTTCTCCTTTAAGCTGTAGTTTGAAAATACAAATAACACAACAGTAGAATATGAGGCTCTCATCCTTGGACTGAACACAAAAAAAGAAAGAGGTGTGAAGAACCTCCTGGCTCGTGGAGATGTGGAACTAGTTGTCAAGCAAGTCAGAGATCTTTTCCAAGTAAAGAATAGAAGGTTAAAGCACTATAGGAATCTGGTCTGGGATTCTATTGAATTCTTTGATGCCTTCTCTATCGAAGCAGTGCCAAGGGAGAAGAACACTAGGGATGACTCCTAGTTTTTTAGGATCTCTCTTTGATACCTCATCCTAATTTTTCTCAAGACAAATTCACCATTGAAATGATCCATAGACCAAGCATACTGGATAATGCAAACAATTGGAAGTTTTCAATGATGATCAACATTTTCTCTCTTTCCTGGAACTTAAGGATAACTTTGATCAATTGTATTTTGAGGGAAGTGGTAATATGCCTCGAGAAAGTGTCTCTTCCAATGAGGAAGGTGTCCAAGAGGAGATGGATCAAGAGGGATGCATCAAACTAAAAGGAAACAAGATCCCTAAAGGACTAGTGAGCTTGGAGGAATTGTTTGATAAACATGATAGATATGTCAAGTCCAAAGCTTCCAAAGGACCTCAATAGTCTATTGAATATGAAAATATTAACATTGGGAACTCTGTTGAACCCAAAATGGTGAACATTGGAAAGTGTTGTACCCACGAGGAGAAGAAGAAGGTGGTGAATCTTTTGAAGAAGTACGTTGATGTCCTTGCTTATTCTTATGATGATCTAAAAGCTTTTTAGCCAAAATAAATGCAACATTTCATTCCCCTCAAACCTGGGATTAAGCCTTTCAAGCAGAAGCAAAGACAATACAATCCAAAGATTGTTGACACCATTTTCCAGAGATACAAAAGTTGTTGAAGGCTAAGATTATCTTTCCCATTCATCATTCAACATGGATTGCTAATATTGTGCCTGTCAGGAAGAAAAATGGTGAGATTCGGATCTGTTGATTTCAGGAATCTGAATCAAGCTTCTTTGAAGGATAACTACCCCCTACCCATGATGGACCAGGTGTTGTAAGCTTATTACGGGTGTAGAGATGTTGTCCATGCTTGATGGTTTCTCTAGGATATAACCAAGTAGAAGTTAACACTACAGATCAACACAAGACTACCTTTACCACTCCTTGGGGTACTTTTTCCTACAAGAGGATGCCCTTTGGTCTCATTAATGTTGGTGCCACCTTTTAGAGAGCTATGGATTTGGCCTTTGGGAGTCTGAAAGGAAAATGTATTGTTGTGTATCTAGATGATTTGACTGTGTTTTCCAAATCTAGAGCAGATCACTTTCAGCACATCTAGAAACGGTCTCTTGAAATGTAGAGAACATGGAGTCTCTCTGAATCCCAAGAAATATATATTTTGTGTCATGGAGGGAAATTTATTGGGACATGTTGTCTCCAAAGATGGAATCAAGATTGATCCTGAATGAGTTCAAGCTATTCAAGTAGATTCCTCTTCCCACAAGCAAAAAGGGAGTGCACTCCTTCTTTGGTAAGATCAACTTCCTGAGAAGATTCATCCCTGATTTTGCAGAGATGAATTTGAACATTTCCCAAATGATGAAGGGAAAGAGATGTTTGGTTGGTCCTCTAAAGGAAAAGAAGCATTTGAAGGCATTAAGAAAGCCATTGCTAAGACTCCTATCTTAGCATGTCCAGATTTTAGCAAAGATTTTATTATCTATTGCTATGCCACAGAGAGTACCTTGGCCATTGTGTTGACTCAGAAAGATTCTAAAGATCATGAGCTCCCAATTGCATTCATGAGTTATATTCTTGAAAAATCATGAGTTGAAGTATACTATGATGGAGAAACATGCTTTTGCAGTGGTTAAAGTTGTTAAGTAGTTTTGATTTTACATTCTTAACTCTCACTCTGTTGTGCTTGTGCCCGATACGACTATCAAGTCTATTCTTACACAACAGAGTTTGGAACCAAGAGAGGAAATTGGGTAGAAAGGTTCAGGAGTATGATCTCGACATCAGACCAAAAAACTAGTTCGGGGTAAAGGCCTGTGTGAACTCATTGCCAAGGGAGCTAGTCATGAAACACCTCAGGATGAAGTTGATATCCCTATTGTTCTATTCCTTAGCTCAACAGATGAATGGTATGCTGATATTGCTCACTTTCTCACCTATGGTGAATGTCCATCTCACTTAACTACCAAGGAGAAGAGAGCCATCAAGCTAAGGTCAACACAATACATGTTATGGGAAAATGCTTTGTTCAAATGGGAGTGGATGGAAGATTCTTGAAGTGTGTTGACAAAGTGCAACATAAAAGAAGTTGTTCTCAGCCTTCCATGACCAAGCCTGTGGGGGTCATTTCTCATCTATCATTACTGCTCACAAAATTCTTCATGCAGGGTACTATTGGCCTACTTTGTTTAAGGATGCATCAAGGTGGGTCGAAAATGTGAAGCTTGTCAAACCTTTGTGGGAAGACCAAAGTTGGTTGCTTTGCCACTTAAGCCAGTTGTGATTGAAGAACCCTTTCAACAATGGGGTTTGGATTTTATTGGAACACTTAACCCATCTTCAAGTGTAGGACATACTCATGTGTTGACTGCCACATAGATTATTTCACTAAGTGGGTAGAAGCCATCCCAGTTAAAAGTACTACTTCAGGTAGTATGTAATTTCATCAAAGAGAACATCTTGATAAGGTTTGGAGTACCAAACAAGATCGTGACTGATAATGCTTCAAATTTTTCTTCTGCTGAGATGATGGATTTCTACTATGGGTATGGTATTTCCCTGCTCATTCTTCAGATTATTACTATCCTCAAGGGAATGGACAGGTAGAATCAACAAACAAAAATTTGGTGACCATTGTAAGAAAGCTTGTCAATGAATCTCAGAGAAACTGGCACAAGAAGCTCTATGATGCTCTCTGGGTAGATAGGATTACACCCAAAAGAGCAATTGGGATGTCCCCTTTTCAAGTGGTGTATGGTGTGGAAGCCCAACTACCAGTGATAATGGAACTACCAGCTTTGCATTTGATGAAAGCTATTGAGGACACCAGTTTCAGTGATTCTTTGGATAAGAGGATCATGTATCTCCATAAGCTAGATGAAGACAGATTGCTAGGTTTTTTGATAGGATCTCTTACACATCAGCAGAAGGTTAAATCTTTATTTGACAAGAAAACTAGATCCAGAGAGTTCAAGGTTGGAGACATTGTTTTGCTATGGGACAAAAGGCATGAACCTCATGGGAGCCATGGTAAGTTTGACTCTCTTTGGCTTGGTCCTTTCAGAATCAGGCACTTTGTTGGTGAAAATTCTTTCTATCTTGATTACATGGATGGATCTTCTCTCCCACTTCCTTATAGTGGGCAGTACTTGAAATTGTTCAAATCCTAGGTGAATAGGAAGTCCTTGTATATTATGTATAGTGTGTGTTTGCTTTTCCTTGGTCTTTGTTTTTTGTTTTTTCCTTTCCTTTTTTTTGGTGTGTTGCCTTCTATATTGTTTTGCCTTTGACTCTTTTTCCCAATGGATAAGGCACTGGTCTTCTTCCCTAGTTTTTCTTGATTCTTGTTCTTGTCTTGCCTTGTTCCTGTGATCTAGTCAAGTCATCCCCAGAAAGAGCTAGTTGTTGTCCCCTCAAAATTCCCCTCTTTTGAAAGTTGAAAATTTTGAAAATTTTGAGTTGGCACCCTTTAATAATGTTTTAATGAAGAGGAAATTTGAAAAGATAGTGAAAATGTCCATTTCTTGGGGTCATTTTAGTAACTTGTGGGTCTGTCGGACATTTTTTCCCTCATGTCCCAAGTTCCTCTGGGCTTCATGTTCACCAATTCCCCGCATCGCCCGCATCGGCCGAATCGGGTCTTCTTGTCCCATATGTCCCAAGTTCTAGCAAACCTTTTGTTCACCGATCGGTGATTTTCCCACAAGTTCTTGTCTGTCACTTCTTCACACTTTTTTTCAGCCCATTTGTCCCAAGTTCACTTGGGCTTCCTGTTCCCCCGATTTCCCATTCACCCATCATCGACCAAATCAGGTCCTCATGTCCTTCACGTTTCTGTGTCCCTAGACCTCCCGTGCTCTTTTGGCCCACATCATCGCATCGCATCGAATCGAATCGGATTTTCACGTCCCATATGTCCCAATGTCCCATGGACCATCCGGGCCATTTTTTCCACTTTTCCCACATAACACCTTTTTGAGTCGGTGCAAGGGGTATTTAATGCATTTATGATCTTCTCTCTCCTGAATGACTATTTAAAGGGACCACCATCTATGCATTTGTCACATTGCTTGCTTGTTATTTCTTTCCCGCATTCTTGCAATTGAGTCATTTTCATCTTCCTATCCCTTTGCATTTTTATCATGAATCTATTCTTTGAAGGCCATTCCTCTATGCATTGTAAAAATGAAGATCAAGTTTCAAGGGCATGAGCATTTTTCACCTCTGGAGACCTCTGTGCCTAATATCGGGGATAGTGAAGTTCGACACTTAGATTTTGATGATTTTTGGGGTAGGTTAACATGTGACAACCCTGCTCCCATGGCCCAAATGATCAATGATAGTGGAATCACATATGCTACTAGTTTTCCCATCTCTGTGTAGTGTGTGACACCATGCTCACTGTGGAGCTCATTTCAACCCAGATACCAAGGAAGTTGTTAATGTGCATGGAGAATTGATTGCAAAACTGATGCTTCCACCATCGCACTTCCCTACACATTCTGAGATAGAAGACTCCATTGTTCTCACTCTTGCTCAAGCTCAGGCTCTTGTTTGATAAGGACAATGAGAAATACAAGGCACGAGTGGCTAAGTCATGGCTGAAGTGTCCTAAGAAGGGAGCATCCCGACTCTCCAAAGCATTGTTCATAGGTTGATTTCAATGAAGAATTATCATATTTCATCATCTTGCTCACCCATATTATGGGGATGCCCTCTACCAATGACTTCCATTTTTGGATGTGTCCTTTCATAAGCATCATCTGTGAAGGTAAACAAAACATAAACTAGGTGAGATCATCTGTATGAACCTGACTGAACAATTGACAAATGTTCAAAAAACTAAGAAGTTCTACATGACTTCTTACCTCATGTACACCCTGGCAACATCTCGGGAGTGGTTTGGCTTCACTTACATTGAGAGCAAGAAGGATGAGCCCATATACACATATTTCCCTCAATTTACCCTCAAGGACAACAATCATAATTTCATAAGGGTGAATGATGCTTTCACCATGTACATTGTGAGACTTTTGGAGGGTGACACTTACTAGGAGGTTTTTTGATGAGGCTATGGCTCTATAGCCAAGTATGGGGCTTTCTTCATCCGTTCAAAAGTTCTCATACATCAGATTGGCTTGTTTTGAAAGTGCACCTCTCAAGCTTCCCATGTTTTGTAATGATAAAATGGCTCTGGTTGAGGTGTGTAGGCAGCTGGAAAAACTCCATAGAACCTACAGAGACAAGAAGATCATAGGACTTCATTTCCCTATCTCCTTGGGGAATTATACATGCAAGATAACCCTAGATGCCCAAAATATAGAAAGGGCTATTACTCCTCTTACTGTTCATTTCTTCAGGTCCAGGACTTGTTTTGATCTAAAGAAATTCATCGATCAAAATCTCAGAATAACCTATTATCATCATCCTGACATAGAGGATTACTGGGCTGACTGTGTTGATGATTTTGAAGCCAGGAGGAGGCATTTTGGTAGATTGTCTCTGCAACAGATCTTAGATCTTAATCTCTACCAGGTGCCTAAAGGGCTTGTGGATGATGATGAGGGCTTGCAATCCTTTGAGTATGAAAGATCCATCAAGCACACACCTCTAGAAACCATGGATTGGTATGTGAAGGAGAAGGATGATTTGAGTGAGATAATTTCCCCTGTCATCATCGTCAAAACTAAGGTTTGGTTTGATAGGAAAGTTCATGAATTCAGGAAGAACTAGGGTAGATCTTCTTCAAGAGAAACTTCCACACCTAGGAAGGAAGTACATACACCTAGTACTGAGGTACTTGAGAAAAACTCCTCCTTCTTCCTCATTGAAAGAGCCTGAAATGTCTACTCCTTCTTCTTCCACTCAAGTGTATCAGAAGAAGGTCAAAGAGGTTAAGCAAGAACCAATCGAGGAAGAGACTCTTCTGGAGCACTCAAATTTCTGTTGGACTAGAGAACATTATTGTTCTAAGTGAGAATGAGGATGATGAGATGAACAAAACTAGAAGAAACCCTTGGAACCACTACTTTGAGATGGAGAAGGAAGGATCAAGAACTGAACCTCCAAGCTTAACAGACTCCTCTGCAAAGGAAATTCTTGAGGTTCCATGCCCTTCCCCACTGGAGAGCAATAGTAGTTCAGACTCTGAGTGCCATGAGTTCTCTTGCACTCGGACCTCTTGACTCCTCTGTTTCTTCTTCTTCCTTTTCCTGGGTGCAGCCCCTAGTAGACAAATAGAAAAAAAGTCTTCTTCTCATCAACCAGGCCTGATTTTGATGTTGTGGCAGCTCTGCTTGGTACTACCCCTCCTCCTCCAAAAGAAAAAAAAATACTACTTCAAGGTTGGTATCTGATGCTCAAGGTCAGTAGTTTTTCTTGAGGTTTCCAGACCTAGGGTGGATAAGGAGGAGAAGGATCTTTTGATCTCTGACTTGGAGCTTTCCAGAATTCCACTTGGGAGAATCTACACCTGAGAGTGAGGTTCATAACCTTTGAGAAACTATCACTAAGGTTATTGAATGAGTTGAAAAAGGAAAACAAACCATGGAGCAGTTGGAAGAACAAAACCAAGTTCTTTCCAACTTTATCAGATCATTATTAACAAAAATATAAAGTTTTGGATCCAACTCCATTGGCTACTCTCCCACCTCCCATGGTTCTCAGTCAAGATGAAGTTCAAAGCATCAAGGACATACATAGGTATTCAACTTATGGGAAGGTTGTTGAGGCCATGGTTGATGATATGACTATAGTAGGTTTGAATTTCATTGAGGAAGCCTTCAAAACCAATGAGAAGGTGATCAATTTGTAGTAGAAACTCACTTCCTCAATCAAAGCCATGGACAAGGAGCTGAAGGTCTAGAGTGGATGTATTACAGACCTCTCATCTAATGGGCCAAACCGATGAGAAGATCCTGTTGGCCAAAATGTGTTTGATGATGCAAATAATAACTTGTCAAGGACATGGATCTTCAGTATTGAGTGGAAGATAAAGGTTTTGGAGGAAGCATTGGGAGAATTGAGAAATGTGTGGCAAAAAGGGGAGTCCTTTAAAACTTGTGTTTTATCTTCCTTCAAGGATATCACTGCCATCTTCAGGATGAGACTACAGGTGTTTCCTTTTCTCTTCAAGAAATCAAGGCCCAGTTTAGAACCTTTGTCAAGGATGATCTATTCAAAGAAGAGTCATTCACTAAGGAGAAGATGAAAGACATTTGTTCTCTTTATTCAGCTATTATTGCTAAAGCTAATAAAGAATATCTAGAGCATACCAAGTTTGATAAAGATATGGAGAAATGTCTAGGCACATGGACACATGCTACTTCCAACACAAAAATTCCAAGAGGCATGGAAATAGCAAAAGCATTGAAAATATTCAGACATCGAATCCTCAAATCAGTGGGCCCCCTCAGTCATAATCGGATGTCTCTACTTCTAGCTCTTCTTTCTCTTCTTCTATTTTTAGTGTTGATCTCCTTGTAATTTAATTAAGGACTTTGTATTGTGCATTTCCTTAATTAATATTTTGGTTAAAAGAAATGGTTACCAAATGTAACCACTTTGTAAGCTATTTATTGAGCTCTCCTCGCCATTCCAAAGGATGGAACTCTGATCATTTTTGAAAGTGTAAAAGGACTTAAAGCTATCAATACAAGATTTTCCCTTCTTGTTTCTATCTGCGTTTATTTATTCCCTCTTACTTGTCTAAAGTTGTTGAATCATTAATCTATTTGCATTAAGAAGCTTTGTATTCTTGTATTCATTGTGGATGTCATCTGGAACTTTGTGTCTATGAAATAACATCTAGTGGTTTTAATATATGATGATTTTGTTCTATATATATTGTCCTTTTGCTCAACATTTATAAGGAACTATTTTGCTATCTATACTTCCTGAAAGTGCTATTCTACCTTAACACAATTTTATATATTGATTTATTCAACCGTTGTCTGAAATAGACAACATTTCTTTAATACTTCTCTTATATCATTTGCATCCCCTATCAAGGATAGTTCTATAAAAACCTTGACATAAGACATTTATTACTTTTAAATTATTTTTCAGAAGAAACCTTTGGAGACACCAAAAAAATATCTTTAGGAACTCCTTTGTTGATTACATTAACTACAATTGTAGTTTAACATTTGTAAGGAATTTTTTGTGTTTTCCAAATTGTTTCCAAAATTTTAATAAATATTTCTCCCTTTTTTATCTAAGTGCTCCATACCCCAACAAAACAAAGGATGAACCTCCACTTTAATTATGTGTAATAGTTTCATTGCAATTTTTTCTACATTGGCATTTGTATCCAATGTAGACCAAAATGCTATTTGAAACTGTCTAGATACAACTATTAGAAAATGGGAAATAGACATTCTTGGTTAAATGTTATCGTTGTTCAATTGAAATGTATTTGACCTTTTAGAAGTATGATTTTGAACTAACAATCCTTCTAATTCAATAAAAAGAAAGTTTTTATTTGGAGGCATTGAAAAATAATAATATTGAAACTTCATTATTAACTTATATATATTTAAAATACAATAAGAATATTTCACAAAATATTTTTACCTATTTCTTTACATATTTTTGTTGATTGTAGGTTGTCTCCAGGATGTATCTCGCACATAATAATTGTAATAAAGATATGTTTCACAAATTGATTCAAACCAATATTGAAAAGTAATAAAAAATTACTAATTCTTAAATAGTACATGATACATGTTTGTTAGCCAATTGTCATAATCGATGGTGCGGGTTTGATGTAGCTTCAAGACTAATCACCATTAGTTTTGAAACATATTTTTGGGTGGATGACATCATGATATGGTTAGAAATAATATCCACCTCTAATTAAAAACCTAATCTTTAATCCTCCACCCATATATGTCATTATTCTCAACATGTTTTTCCCGTAGACACCCCATTGAATTAAAATCATTCAAATTCAAATCCTCACCCACCATTCGTGGTCCCCACTCACCTAAAATCCTCCACTTATGAATTAAAAATATAATTCAAATCCTCACCCATTCTTCGTGGCCCCCACTCACCTAATATTGCCCACATTTTCAAACCATCCACCTAATCTTGCCCACATTTTCAAACCATCCACCTAATCTTGCCCACATTTTCAAACCACCCACTTAATCTTGCCCACATTTTCAAACCATGATTACTTAAATTAATTTAAGCTAATCACTCCCTCAGGCTATAAATACAACCTTACCCCTCCCCTCTAAACACACGGAGAATAAGCTTTCATGCCATATCTAAGTTCTTGCATCCTTTGAGCAAAGAACATCATTTTGCCTTGTCCTAATGCCAAAATAGCCTCATAATCCTTTTTCCCATCCAGTGCAAAGTAAGAGGATCGTTGTTGCAGGAAGGTCTTGCTCCGTCTTGAAGAAAAGCACCTACATATCACAAAATCAGGGCTCAATCCAAGTTTCCTAGCCCATTCTGAGGTTTGCTACGGAACGCGAAGGAGGAGGTATGATTATTGGTATTTTACTTCCTTGTTAGTAGTGTATTTTTCATAGCTTACATTCTGGCACGCCCGGTTACTTTCGATCTGTTACCATTAATTTCCCAATTAGTGGTTTTATCCGTTCTTTGTTTATTATTGTTTATTATTATTTCCTTTTCTATTCCTTATGGTCTTCTTTGGTTAACCTTCACGCTTTGGTTAGTGTCTTTGTTGTGTGGTGTCTTGTGGTGTATCTGCAGGTTATAGCAACAATGAAACTATGCAGCTCATCCTGTCTTTGATCTCCTCGGTGCTTGGTGTTTAGTAGTTCTGATTTTTCTATTCACTCGTAATCTATAGAAACACAAGCACTAATCATTAGTTTATCATATTAGTGTCATGGGACAACCAATCCGGAAAATATATTTATTTATTTCCTTTTGCTAAAATAACTGCTTTGTAAGAAGTTAATCATTTACTATTTTTTTCTTTCTTTTATTTTAGTCAATCATTTTATGATCTAACTCTTTCTTTCTATTTATTTTTATTTTTTAACCTTGCTGTCAAAATTTTAGCTTCTCAGGTGAAGTATAGAAGTCAAAAAATAAAAAAACCAGCTCCCGGGACGTTTTTCTCACGTTTAAAATTTTCATTCAGAGCGTTCTCGTAGCCCATCTTCCGGAAGCCATAACTTTTGCTCCCGAACTCGGAATGACTTCATTTTTTTAACGAAAGGTATTGAAAAGATATATGCAATGAAAAAATAATTTTTAGATTTAGACTTACAGAAAAAATTTGGTTTCATTTCTTCTAACACCTGTCTTTTTAACAAAAAAACAACAAAATTATAGTTTTATTTATTTATTTATTTATTTATTTTTTTAATTTTATTTCACGAAACATCCTCACACGTATGCTCTTTCCTCGCACTTTAAAAGTGATCTTGGAAATCAGAAACGTGAGGCCACTCAAGCTTTAGAAAATAATTTTTATTTTTAATTTTTTGCCTTACATTTAAATTTTCCGCGAAAACACTTCTCGGTAACGTTTTCACCCTCTTCTTTCATCATTTTTCTTTTTTGTGAACATAATCATTATCGCTATTTCACAATCATGATTAATTGCAATAATTATTAATATTTATTTTTTTAAAAAAACTATTTCAATTGTATCCGCGTATGCTCTTTTCTTGCGCCTTGACGATCTAGAAAATCGAAAGCAGTCACAATTTTTTTAGTTTCTTGTTCTAACATTGCAGGATCCTCTAGCTTTGTTTTTCATCTGTCATTTTAATAATTATTTTCCTTTGTCATATTCTTAATATTTGTTTGGTCGTTGGTTGTGTATGCTCTTTTCTGCGCCTTTGAGCGATCAGGAATCAAAAACAATCACGATCACTTTTCTAACATTTCATTTGCGGGATAACTACTAATTTGTTTTACGTAGAACCGCGTTCTTTGGAATATTGTCAAAAAAAAAAAAAAAAAAACAAAAAAAAAATCCACCCACCATTTAAAGACAATTCTTTGAAACTAAAAAAAAAAATGCTCGAGTACGCGCATTATTTTTACGCTAGTGATTTATTTCAAATTGGAAAGAACCCTGCGTTTAATCACTTCATCATATTGTTTTAGCACGTAGACAAGGTGGATTTCATCACCACCAAAGCTACACCGGTGACGTGGACTTGACTACCACGCACCAACAACATTTGCATCTGCATTGCACTTTGAGACCTAGTCTCATCACAGCGTTCGGTATTTACCTCGCCGCTGCTCTTCACTTACAGGTAATGTTGTCGTGCAGCGCATGCGAGTCACGCCTAAATAGCTGTAACAACGAAGCCTGGGCATCGTCCCTGTAAATCTTCGGGGAGTTATAAGGACACCATACACATTCATCCCTCCATCACCTTCCACCTTTTCACAAAACACATTGCGGGCGTGGTGATTCACTCCAAAAAGCAAGTAAGTAAGAATTGGTGAGTCTCCTCCAGTGCTCTAAGGGTTCCCCGTACCAATTCTGTCCCCGTACAGAATTAGGTATATCAGGACTAGGGTATATCGGAGGACGCATCTTCTTGGAGTAATAAGAGCCTGCATCCACCATTTCACAGCATACTTGTATGATTGCATGAAACAATGATCATTCCTGAAGAAGTTACCTCATAAGCCAAAACAATTGAATCCACATGATTGCTTGTTGTTTGAAAACACAATAGTTTAGCATTATTTTATCATAAAACTTGGCTGATATCAATGTGTTCATTGTAAAAGTTCAAACCCTAGTTGTGTTCCACAAAAAAATCAGTTCTCGACCAATTCAATACCAAGCGAAAACATCCAAACAATCCAACAACACAGACCAAAACATCACACCAATTTCATTAGCTCACTTTAGCCAATAATACATCTTTCATAGCTTGTCTTCAGCTATATCCAATAGATATTGAGTGACTTGCGTTCACTCCTTATCTCATCAATTGTCAGAACATTCTTTCTAGCTTGTTTCAAGCTATATCAAAATGACATTGGGTGACTTGTTTGAGTTCACTCATTATTTCATCAGCTGTCGAGTTTAACAAAATCCCATCCGACACAAATCCCTTCAAATCTCATTTTGAGTTCACAACTATGTTGAGTCACTTGTTTGAGTTACTCTTCCTATCAAAAATCTAGAGCTTGTTAAAGCCAAACCAATCAACATATTCATCATAGCTTGTTTGAGCTACATCCCACTTGTATTGAGTACCTTGTTTGAGTGTACTCCTTACATTTTCGTCTGTTAAGCTTGTTTAATCCAAACCAATCAACATATTCGTCATAGCTTGTTTAAGTTATATCCCACTTGTATCCCGAGTAGCTTGTTTGAGCTTACTCCTTATAGCCTTGTTAAAACTTGATTGAGCGAAAACAAAGATCATAATCAATAGGTTGATTTCTTCATCACACATTTCTTCGTTCTCCCTCTCTTTCAAACATGAAGAATTCACGAAAAACATCACACAATGAGCTATTAGAACAAATTAATAAGATGACAACACAACTCTCTCATATGGCTACCCAAATCAGTGAGCGATCACCCAAAAAGCCGATCATACAACCTCACGAAGAAATCAGTTCACGTAAAGTCCAACGTCAGTTTACCCCCCTTGGAGAAAGTCTCTCTAGTGTTTTTCATCAACTAAAAGAGGCTAAACTGATAAAATATCCAATTACAAAACCCTTTGTCAAAGGGGAAGCTAAGCCATGCTGGTACAAACCTAACACATACTGTGACTTTCATCGCATTGATGGTCATCACATAGATAAATGTGTACGATTTAAAATTACGTCCAAGACTTAATTGTGACGATGTCATCATCTGTAGAACTTGATGACAATGCTCTTGCAACCAACGACACATCCAATACCACAACTTTCCATGAAGAGTGACTCATGTCCGAAACTCCTATATATCTTTTTGAAAATTCCACGAGATCATGACATGACAACATCAAGACTCTCTAATTCCAAACCAATCCATATCTTCTTCAAATTTCCTTCCATTAGTTCAAACATACATTGAACCTGTTTTGGACAACAACATTCTTCCAACATCTACTGAGCACTTGAACTTATTTCAAGACTCTCTTTCAGCCCAAACATATATTGAACCTGTTTTGGGTGACAACATTCTTCCAACATCTAACGAGACCTTGATCTCATTTCAAGACTCCCTTTCAAACCTTGATATTCTTTGTTTGCCAGGTGACACTTCCACATCTACTGACGACGAGGTTCCATCAACAGGTACCATTAAGTTTGATTCTATTCTTCCAATATTGGCTCTTATGCCTAACATCTCTAGCCTTTTTGTCGAAACACAACCACATCAAGTTTGGACACTTGCAACAATGCAACCTGTCATGACCATCATACTTTCAACGATCGATCTTGCAGGCATCTCATCACTAATGATTCTCACCTATCAAGACTTCTATGTGCATATATTCTACGAGGTATGTATACCTAGGAATATCTTTATGCCACCTTTTCCATCTTTAATTTTGAATCTATCGTCAAATCAATTAATTCATGGACAAACAGAAGCAAAAAATCAAACAATGCAAACTGAGGCCACTCCCTTCTCCCTTGTTTATGGTGGGGAAGATATTTTACATGTCAAGGTTGAATTCCCATCCTTTAGAATATCCCTCAAAGACGTAATCAATAAAGATTATTATCAACATTCACGCCTTAATGAACTCAAGCTTCTTGATGAAAAACGACTTAATGCCCTAGATCATCTTCAAGTATATCAAAATCAGCTACGACATAGCTACCATAAAAAATTCAAACCTAGAAAATTTAAGGTCAATCATTTCATTCTCAAAGAAAATCGAAAGAACACACCCAAAGAACGAGACAAACAAGACAAATTTGAGCCCAACGAAATCATAGATAAATTTGGCTCTGGAGCCTATAAATTGGCCACTGCAGATGGTCAAGATCTTGATGAACCAATGAATGTAGTTCATTTAAAGAAATTTTATCCTTGAGATGTTCACTATTCCAGGATACAACGTGTACATTGTTCCTTTTGTCTTTCTTATCTCCGAATAATTTAAATTTATTCATTTCCATTGGCAGATATTTTCTTTATCAAAATCACATCTTCATATTTATCATCATGAGACAAGTGCTAATATAAATCCTATTAAGTTTGTGAGCATCATACTTCTTCCACTTTCAGTCGCTTTCCTCTATGGTCATACCTAGAAGCTTACTGATGGTAATATATCCCCTTCTAATACATTCTCTCTTTCATAACAAAGCTCTAAACTTCGTTACCCAGTTCGTTTGGTCGTCCATCTCAGTCTTCGGTGTTGAACCCTCGCGTCCTACTAGTCGTGTGGGGCTGAGATTGGGGGCAAATGTTTCTTCCCAAATACAAAGCACTATTGTAAAAAAATCCATCAATTCAATAACTTATGAATAATTCATTGTCACATCTTTCGTCCTTCATAGTCTTTGGTGTTGAGCCCACACTTCTTACTAGTAGTGTGAGACTGGGAATGGAGGAAGGTGCCCTTACTCGTCTACGTCTTGTCTTCGGTGATAAACCCTTGCCTCTTACAAGTGGCATGGGGCAAAGCGTAGAGGGTCATTCTCATACAAGCATAAAAACATTGCAAAATATTCTAAAAAAAAAAAAAAAAAAAAACAAAACAAAAAAAAAAAAACAAAAAAGAAATTCACTCGCCTATATTTTGCCTTTGGTGATGAGCCCTTGCTTCTCACTAGTAGCATGGGGCAAGGCATAGGGAGTCATTTCAAAAATACAAAATCTTATAGTGCTTACAAATTATAGAATCCCCAAACATGTAATTTAGATGCCTAAGTGAAGAGAGAACTATCCCTTAACCTCATATCTTATCAATCAGTAGGCCACATAACTATCTAAGTCTAGCATGTGACTCATAAAGTGAAAGCCATTTTTGAAACCGGTTCAGTACCATTATGAAGAATGGAGTCACAATTTCCCAAAGGGATTGTTGTTAGCATTTGTCTCTATATTCATTATCTACCTCCTACGTCCTTCTTGATTCTTGGTGATGAGCCCACACATCTTACTAGTTGTGTGGAGTCAAGAATGGAGTTGGAATTCTTTTCATCATATCATCACCACCATATCATGCCAATGGAAAGTGAATTTATGTTATTTTGAGCATAAGTTACAATGCGGAACACGGTACATCGTCTCTCAAAAATAAGTCTGCACTCTGGTCCATAAATTGTAAAAAAATCACAATGTAAAAATCAAAAAACATTTGAAAATCGTAAAAAAATCCAAAAACAATGTAAAATCAAAAATCAAAAACATTTGAAAATCATCAAAAATCCAAAAACAGTGTAAAAATCCAAAAATCCAAAAACAGTGTCAAAATCCAAAAATCCAAAAACAATGTAAAAATCCAAAAATCAAAAAACATTTGAAAATCATCAAAAATCCAAAAACAGCGTAAAAATCTAAAATCCAAAAATCCAAAAATCAAATGTAAAATCCAAAATCCAAAAACATTTGAAAATGTAAAAAAAACGATCCAAAAAAATCCAAAAACATTTGAAAATCATCAAAAATCCAAACACAGTGTAAACATCCTAAAAATTCAAAAACATTAGAAAATCCAAAAATCCAAAAACAAAAACATTAGAAAATATCCAAAATACAAAAACATTTGTAAAATTTTCAAAAGACCAAAAACATCCACAAAATTGTAAAAACTCAATAAGTAACACAGTTCATCCTTTGAACTATTATCCCAAACGAATGGTCCAACCACCTTATGACTACCAATTTCAAACCACTTCTCCTCGCGTGAATCCTCGCTTGGGGAAAATCCGGCTCTCATTGTTTCCTTGTTTGAGGAGACTGGCCCAATCCTTTGTACCTCTGCTTGGGGGCACATCTAATCAATCATCACTGTGGAACACGTTAGGGACATGTTTACTGGTTCTTGTGTTGCATTATTAGTGGCAAATTATTAATTGCTTTCTTGTATCTTGATATATTACAGGGGGCATCTTGATTTTATATATCCTGGTGTTCTCTGTAATATTCTTATGTTATCTGATTGCATGTCGTACTGGGGCATCATACTTTCTTGATGGCCTCTGTCTATGCTCTCTTCCATTTGCATATCGTACTGGGGCATCAAACCTTTTTGATGGCCCCATGTATCTTATCACGCATATTACTGATCTAGTCATCCTGATCTTTTATATCACGATGCATCCTGTTATGTGCTATATTAAAATTAAGATGCTTTTCGTCACGTGAGTATCTTCCTGCATGATCAACATCTTACTTTGCACCCCATCCATTCACCCATACTAATACATTCTCCAGTTTGCGAATCCTACTTGATCACCGTTGCAGTTTGCGAATCCTACTTGACGATCTTTCTCAAGTAGCATTCACTATCCAGCAGCTCCTTCTCCCCCACCATGATCACCATGTATTTGATCCATTCATTCTCACTTCTCATTTTTACTCCTCTACCGCTTATACTCATATTACCCTTCTCACCATTCCTGTCCCCTCTCACCCATTGGTATTCTTTCCTTTCACCCGTTTTCTTCCCACTTGACAATCTTACTTAATAACCCCTTACTATATGGAATCCTCGGTGGAGGTTTACCCTCTCCCTAAGATCTTCCCATTGTGTAGAAGCTTCTTCACCACCTGCCCTCTCATCAAATAACCATCACCACCAAACACATCTTCCAACTCCACCTCTTCTACTTCCCATTCCCGCATCATTACTCTCACCACGTGGGCATCCCAATTAAGGATTCCCCTCACACTCTCCGCCCTCCACTGCATATATTCCTTCATCCATTCATGTTACACTCCTTTGTGTCCTTTCTTTCTTATTATCACCTCATCTCATATCATATACCACTTAGGCATACCTCACTCACTCTTTTCTCATCCTTCCCCAAATCCACCTTATGCCTGGTCATCCTACTTACACGCTCTCGTAGTATGGCAAATTCACTTGAGGTTCCCCTTGATCCATTTTGTCATACCCTATTCCCACCAACTCTAACATCATCCTTCTTTTCCTCGGCTTGGCGATCTTACTTAACCATCCCACCACATGGCAATCTTACTTAAGACTTCCACTTAAGGTTGATCATCCCGTGGCCTTCCCCCATCCCATCATATTTCCCCCATCTTATTTCTCCCACCTCTCATCGCGATCATCTTCTTCACCCTACCATTCCATCCCCTCTCTCCCCCTTATATCATTTTGTATTTCTCCATCATATCGTTTCCTCCTTACTCCCATCCATCTACCTGTTCTCTAGTTGTATGATCTTTTATCTTACCACCCTCCACATCTCTCCAGCATGACATGTCATCTTATTCTTGCCCTTCACTCTCCTCATATCACCATTCCTTGATCTTCCCTTGTTCTTTCTTCCATCATCACATCTTTTTTTTCTCTACCACCACTTTTCATCATCCTCCTTGTCATCTACCTTCCTCATTTGTCTCTTACTTTTCACTCACCCGGCATCTCTCCTCTTTTCACTTTCCTCGCCCTCATAAGGATGATCTTTCTCCTTCTTCTTCTCACTTCTTCTTTTGTCCTCTTTCCATTTCCTTCATTTCACCCCCTTTCTCCCACCTCGTTTTCTCCCTTATTTATCCTTTCCCCCTTTTCCTAATTTTCTTCATTCTCATTTATTTCACTTTCCACACCCCTCTTTTACTTCTCTGTCTGCTTGACCATTTTTGCACATCTCTCTATTTCATCCATCCCTTCACCCTCTACTCTGTCATTTTCCTCTTTTTACCTTGTTTGTCCTTCATCATTCCCTTCTTCCCCTATCATCCCTCTCTCTTATTTCTACCTCTTTCATTCCTTTTTTCCCCTCCCCTATCTCCCTGACTCTTCTCATAATCAACCCCCAACCCTATCCATTCCCTTTTCTCTTTCCCACACACCCTCACACCTAGCATTCAAGGTCGATTGAATCCTTCCTCCATTTGCATCATGCGGTCATTCCAGTCTCTTCCACTCCATTACCGTCCTCTTCTCCACCAAATCCATTTCCCTTCTTTTCGAGAGTTTTGTCGTATATTTCATTCTCGTCAATCCTCTCGAGGGGGCATCACCACATCTATCCATAATCACATCTTCTCATGACATTTTTGTCTTGGAGGATACCATGACATCCGTCACTCACCACTTTCTATTCTCCCCAACAAACATTCACTCTACCTTTTAAAAAGTAGATTGAATTCTTCCCCCATACCGTCTACTTTCTTTGAAAGGACACTACTTTCATAGTACCCTTCCAAAGAGGGGCAAATGTAGACACCCCAATTTCACATCTATCCTAAATCAATTAATTTCCCTTCCTCATTTCCCACAAAAATACACTTCGAATTAATCAAATATAATTTGATTAATTATCCATTTCCAAATCTAAAAATAATCTAATCCTCACAACATGTCATTATTCTCCATGTTTTTCACTATTGAATTAAAAATTCAAATTCAAATCCTCACCCATTCTTCGTGGTCCCCACTCACCTAAAATCCTCCACTTTGAATTAAAAATATAATTCAAATCCTCACCCATTCTTCAAACCCCCACTCACCTAATCTTGCCCACATTTTCAAACCACTCACCTAATCTTGCCCACATTTTCAAACCATGATTACTTAATCTTGCTAACATTTTATAAACCACCCACTTAATCTTGCCCACATTTTCAAACCATGATTACTTAAATTAATCTAAGCCTAATCCTCCCATCGGTCTGCTATAAATACAACCTTACCCCTCCCTCTAAATCACAAAATCGGAGAATAAGCTTTCATGCCATATCTAAGTTCTTGCATCCTTTGAAGCGAAGGTATGAACATCCTTTTACTTCCTTGTTAGTAATGCTCACAATAAATATAGCCTCATGTAAATTTATTTGGAATGAGGAGAGTCTACTTATTCTATGAAGACTAAAAATGTAACCTCTATTTTTCCATATTTTCTATAATATGAGAACGAGCATATATTTATTCTAAACATTTTTCTCTATTTTTTTCATATTTCTTGTATAAGAACGAGCATATGTCCATTCTAAAAAATGTCAATTTTTTTATAGAGGCTATGTAGATTAGAGGTTTGACAACATAACAATGGGCATTTTCCCATTTATATCATTTTGAATTTTTTTTTAGGAGCATACTATATGAAGGAAATACATCTTAATATTAGAGCTATATACAAAGTAAAATTTGTTAAGAATGGATAGATGTCTATTCTCAATTACATAAAATAGACTTATATATATATATATATATATATATATATATATATATATATCATAGAGGTTATTCACCTGGAGCGTAGTTAGATATTTATAATATTTTTGAAGCATGATCTCCTGCTTAGGATTCTCCACCATATAGATAAGTGAGGTCCTCTTTATATTATGTGCTTCCTTTATTACATTTTCCCCACCATATAATATTAAAACAGGGGAAAAATTTGAGTTTCATATCTCAATCATGTGCTCCAAAAAGTGCACAGATCTCTCATATTTGAAAGGATGTCCAGGGATGACAACTCCAATTTCATTTGGTTTGATAATATCTAAGGGATCTACATGTTTCCAATCTAGTTCCACTGCCACATCTTCTCGTTAGGAAATTAGTGTTCATAAGTGTGAACATATGGTTTGAATATTAGTATTATTTAATATCTAAATAATATGTGATCATAAAAAATTAGTTGTCATGCACAACTCATAGAGATAGGAATGTGTGAGAATATATTGGGATTGAGAGTAAGACTAGGGAATAAATGAGAGATATGAGGATAAAATGATAAGACTTGACTCCATAATTTTAGGAGCAAGCAATTGTATAAAATGCCCTCTCATATTCAATAGAAATTGCTCCATTCTATTTACATTTGGTTTCTATCTTCTGTAGTTTTCATTTCATGTGTTGATTTCAATTAATTATTGCTTAATTTATTTATGCAAATCTAGAGATTTAGCATCATATGGTATTAGAGTAGGTTAGAAATATTAATGAGAGTGATTGTAGGACAAAACCGCAACCTAAAGGATGTAGATCTGAGAGTTTCAAAGCTTTGTGTCGCCATTTTCTCGGATTCTAAACCGATCTTCTAAAAAAATGACTCGGTAATTTGTGTTTTTCTAAATTTTTTTGGGTTTGTTTATTTGTATTATGGGAAAGTTATGTCAAAAAATTATAGAAACCCATTTCATATTTTAAGATAAATCGTGGAAACAATTATGACATTTCTAATTATTCTGTAAAAAACTAGTCAATGATTTCCAACAATTAAACTCTGATAAGCTTTATTATTTTGGTTAAATATAAAGCTGATTATGATTGTAAGGGTGTATTTTTGACTATGTTCGACACCCATCATGGAAATCCATCTAGATAAATTTAATGGATTAAATTTTCACACATGGAAGGTGAAAATACAAATGCAACTAATGAACAAAAATCTATGAGGAATTGTAAATGGAAAAAAAAATGAACCAACTGATGCAACACAATTATTGGAGTGGCAAACTAGGGATGACAAAGAAAAATCCATTATTGGGATTACTTTATCTGACACTGAGTTACATTATGTAGACTTAGAAAAAAAGTCTAAAGACATATGTGATTTGCGTAGTCAAACATTTGGTGTAAAAGTTGTGAATGCTAAATTTACACTTAAGTTGTAGTTATTCAAGTTGAAAATGAATGAGGGTGCAACTATGTCAAGTCATATTAATGATCTTAGATATCTTCTAAGAAAACTAACAAAAGTAAGTTCTCAGGTAGATGATGAATATGCAAAATCTATTTTGTTAAATAGATTACCTCCAAAATATAGTAATGTAGTTTTTACTCTTGGTCAAATGCCTTCTCATTCACTTGAAGGTATGATTTCTGCATTACTACCTGAAGAGAAAACAACAAAAGAAGACATTGAGGAAGAAACTGCCCTTTATACAAAGAAAAAGTATCCTAATTCTTCAAGAAATAAAAAATAATTAGAATGTTTTTATTACAAGAAAAAGGGACACAAGTCTTCTTTCTGTACTATTCGTGCCAAAGATATTTTATCAGGTAAGCTAAAGATGGACGAGGCCTATGCAGCTGATGAAGAAAGCACTGAAGAAGAAGAAGAACCTAAACAGAAGGAGGATGAAGATTACTACTTATACTGAGTAGTGACTCATGGAGGCTGGAGGCAAAGGAGGATGGAGGAAAAATAAGCATCTCTTGTTAGTCACCAACAAAGAGATTGCTTCATTGTATTGGTGATCATTTATTTTCTATTTTTTGTGTGTGTTTTCTTTGAAGACATGTGAGAGTAAATACAAACAGGATGGATAATTACTATTTATAGTTAGGAACATATTTTCCTACATTTTATTCTCCTTTTTAAAATGTGGATGGGGAAATGCATACGCTGCTATGGAGTGGTTGGTGGTCCACTAGAAAACCAATTTAAGAGTTTGTGAATCTCTTAGAAAATCACATATAGAGTGGTTAATGGTTCCACTAGAAAACCTGTTGGAGTTGATGGTACTCTTTGAAAACCATTGTATTGTAGAACATGAGTAGGTACTAGACAAAACTCACCCATGTTCACACTAAGGGAGTGAATGTCAGGAACTTAGTGTTCATAGTGTGAACATATGGTTTGAATATTAGTATTATTTAATATTTAAATAATATGTGAGTGTGCACAATTAGTTGTCATGCAAAACTCATAGAGATAGGAATGTGTGAGAATATCTTGGGATTGAGAGTAAGACTAGGGAATAAAGGAGAGATATGGGGATAAAATGATAAGACTTGACTCCATGATTTTAGGAGAAAACAATTGTATAAAATGCCCTCTCATATTCAATAGAAATTGCTCCATTCTATTTACATTTGGTTTCTATCTTCTGTAGTTTTCATTTCATGTGTTGATTTCAATTAATTATTGCTTAATTTATTTATGCAAATCTAGATATTTAGCATCATCTTCCTCATTTGTATCGAGTTGAATCATGAACATCGTAAATGCAAAAAATTACAAACATCTTTGTGTCCATGATTACAATAGTATGAAATAAGTAAACTTGTACTTAAGTATAAAGATGAAGACACAATTAGTTATACTGGACCCAATGATTGTTATAAGATCTATAATATTTTTTCTGGGAGATAGTACCCACAACATTACAAAAATCGGCAATTACAACTTCTAAAATGAGTGGAGAAAAATGGTATTCCAAAACTTTCAATGTTCTACTCAACAAAAAAGGATAAGAACATTGACATGTGAACTCATATGTATCTTTCTACCTTATTTGAGAATTTTTATTAACCAAAGAATCTAAATATAATTCAAGTAGTTTAACAATATTTTTGAGTAATTTGACGGATTTTCTTGACTCCCTTTCCCTGATGGAGTAACTTTCCTTTTCATTTTTATCTTGTCATCTCTAAGCTCTTGACATAGTTGAGAAAAATGAGTCTCATGCATGTCAAATTTCTTAACCACATATGATGTATTGTCCCATTAGAGAAAATTGTTCTATAACTCTTTGCATATAAGATATAAATTTTCTTGTGTGGCTCTATTGTTCTTTATGCTTTTTGCTGATAATCATATAGAGTTATTACATTAACACAAGGTTATGTTTTAAACCAAACTTCACCACTTGTATATTTATCATTAAGGACATCTAATTATTCAAATGTCATACCTTTTGTGCCTCTAAAAATTCCTACTATAAGCAAGTCTAATGAATTAGGATTGAAATGTAGGTCAGTAGCTTTTTTTGGAAACAAGCCAACCCACCATTGGTGTACAAATCAAATACTAACACCCACTTATCCCAAATTTATCTAGAAGAAAAATAAATGGAAGCTTATCATTCAAACCATCCAATTTTTACTTGTAAAAAATAAGTAAAATTTGTCTTTTGAATGTTTGTATACGAACATGATAATAAATTTTATTAGTTTAACATGTTATAAGAAAAATTTAAACTTTGTATTTAGTTGATTTCTATGTGTAATAAAATTTAGTACAAAATATAAATTCCTTAAAACTTTCTTGTCTTTTCATAGCAAAACCGGGACATTGTGGTCTCTTTTCAAGGATCCACATTAACTTGAATTTGTACAAATGGTCGATAAATAAAGTGTGAATCCATTTTTTTGTTCACCATATTTTTTTGTTTACAAATATTGATTAATTGTTTTGTTGTTGCACGGGAAGATAGAATACAAGTATACCTTTATTTCATTCTATCATTAACAAATACAAAATATGGATTTAATTTTGAACTTCGATATTATGCTTCCCATTAATAATGTAATATTGAGTCTCACTATCATGTATTTCATGCTCAAACTCCATGTTTAAAACATCACCAATAATATTTGTGAAGGAAGTAAAATTGTATCACGTTGAAGAGCAACATGGTTGTATATCATAGAGTTGACAAGGAGACTAAAACTTGCTGAATTAGGTGATCAATATTGGTATTTTGGAAGGAGCTACAGGAAACAACCAATATCAATTTTGAAAGAATATTCATTAAATAAAAAAAAATTGGTCTCCTCGGACATTGTAGATTCACTTTTTTTGAATTCGGTTTGTGTTAGCTTTAATAATTTCTTTTACAAATCACTTCAGCTCTTGAAAGTGTGATTCTAATATATATTTTTCCATCTTAGATAATTTTTGTCTTCTAAGCATTGTAAACATTTTGGAATGTAATTTTCTTTGGCTCAATTCCTTATCCATATTCAAGCGGTGGGAAACAGATGAAGTAAATGCATACCGATTAAGTTTGTTGTATATACTTTTAATTCCAGCAAGAAAAATAGCTTGACTATTTTGTACACCACTCTTTTCCCCTTCAATGTATGGCTCTATTTTCCAGCCATAACTATAACATGAATCTTTGTGGTGTTTTGTAGACCTTTCCATGCCATCTTTTTATATAGAGAAACATGTAACTCCATTTTATGTATTGAGCATGTTCTTTTTGTGTTGTCTATTTCTTCCACTTGAACAGATACAATAGTATTTGATATACACTTTATGCTCAAAACAATATTAATTGGTGTATTTTTTCGACAAAGAATAAAACAACCATAAATCATTGTAATAATTGTCAAGATTTTGAACTTCAAAACAATTCTTCATCCTTTCTTTCCCAATATTTTTCACCACTAAAATTGAATTCCTTTTTATGGGGTAGTTGTAGACACTTAAAATTGGTTACTCAATTTAGTGTCCTCTCATCCATTTACTTGCTTAGGTAACCTAGGGCACGTTTTACATCACCAACTATCCCTTGGGCTATTATCCAATTTGTGATTTAATCACTTATTCCAAATTTAATTCACCCCATCACATCTTACCCATGAGTGATTAAATATTAAATATTTGATTACGCTTCTTCCCATGCATCTTAATCACTTATCTACCCAAATTTATTCTATCTATGTATCACATCTATTTTTCCTCTTCCCTAAGCGGGATATTTCCGTATTCGGGATAAATCTTATCTTTCTTGAAATCACTCATTTTGGCCATCTCGAAGTCTATTCCGCGATCGCGCCGACCCATATGGTCGGCGCCGATTAAGAGCGGCGCCGAATAAAAGCGAGTCCAGAACTCCCGTTCTAGGGACCGAAAAAGAGACCACGAATGAGCGAAAAGCGAAGCAGACGAAAAAGGAAGCATTTACGCACGAACAGAGGCGAGAGAGATACAGGTTGTGAGAAAGAGAGATCTTCTTAGCATCAATCGTATCAAATTAGGGCAGATCCTATCCGAATCAATCCCTGAGAGGAGCACCGTTACTCTGTCCCTATCACATCAGCATCGCACACCACCATCTATCATCTGGTGACTTTGTTCCGGTGTCTCGCTTAACTTCGGCACATCCAAACAGACCACATTCATCTTCTAATTCCCGAATCTTATCGCAAAGTCCACGATTGATCGATCTGTCTTTAGTCGACGCTTGATCTCATCCAATCGGCGCTGATTAGTCTAAATCGACGCCCGACCACATCGGTCGGCGATTCTACCCCGGTCGCCGACGCCGATTTCCTGCGCAGATAGGTAAAAGGACACAGGTAACACAAATTGACATTATTTCTTAGTTCCCTGTTTTGCTTTCTGCCTACATCCATGCATTTAGATTCTGTCTTATTCACTGAATCAAAAGATCTAGATTTTTACTTACATCTTTTATCATGTATGTTCTTTTCTTAATTGAAACGTGGTGACATCCGCGAGGGAAGCTTATCGCTTCTAGGACCGCTTCTCGGGCGATCCACCTAAATATCTTTAACGTGGTCTTTTACATCAAGCATCGGTGTTTTGCGGGATACATGGATCTATTGTGCGAGTTGCTCGTGTGCGCCGTCTTATCTACATCGGCTTCCTCATTTGTCTACATCTTCGGATCTTATCCATCGTGTATCGATTTTATTGGAGTTTTTCGGGGTTTTTGTGTTTAGTTTGGTGCATTAGCTTGGACAGTATGACAAGCGAGATTCTTGATCTACATTCGCACGCCCAGTGGGACCCAACCAAAGTCCCTTATTGGTAAGTTCATTTCCTTCCTAGTTTTGAACTTTGTTCCTTTTCTTCATTGATTTCTATCAGGTCTATTTGAGCATTTCTTTTCATCATTTCAATCTTGCTTTTTTTTTTTTTTTTTTTAGTAAATCGTTATCTTGAAATTTTTCTAGTTCCTTAAAAATAGAGATTTACTGTTTCACCGTTATCCGGATATATCTTTACTGGGTTTTCTTTGGTGTTTGCTTGCTAACCTCTTCTTGCGAGCACTTTGCTTCTTCAGCGTGGGATTGTTCGAGGAAGAGCTCAACAACGCGCTTTTTGAAGTCCACACCTTGGAGAGCTAAAT